>JASDQU010711171.1:2476-18892 GCA_032191745.1 Picea mariana
AGGCATTAAGCTGCCTTATGAAACCCCCGGTCATTCATCCAAACCCTCTCCTTCTCTGTCGAAATCTACAGTGCCACCCTGTGATCAATACAGCTCGTGGTTAGAGAGGTATTACCTTGATGTCCCAATGCTACATTCGAAAATTCACTCTTTGGAAGACCAGGTTGAATGGCTTACCAGTCAAAAGGCTAAGCTGCAAGCCACTGATAAGAAACAAAGGACGACAGGCTCTATTTTGTTTAAAAATGTGGAATCAGCTACAGCGGTCGTGAATTCTAAGTTGGCATAATTTGAGCAGTCTCTCACAGGTATGTTTCAATATCGCTTGTTCATATAACGAATTTGAATTTGGTTTTGAATAGCTCTGATTACAGCGTGGATTTGCTCTGTCACATTATATGCATTCTGTACATAGCCATGCTTTGATTAAATGGAAGTTCATTTTCCCAGTTTAGCTTTGATTGGATTTTCATCGATTTGTTGGATCTTGGTGTGGATTTGATTGGTTTAATTTAGCTAAAATGAATGCTCTGATGCTATTTGAAGTCGTTTGTATCTATTCTAGAGACAAGCTATTTCTCATTATCAATTTTAAACACAATCACATTTCAGTTCGATTTGGTTATAATGTATACGATATGATTGGCAATAATGGTTAATTGTTACAGTTTTATGTTCATATGATTTTCGACCAACAGGGATACAATTTGGATTATGTTCAATATGTTTCTGTTAGTATGCATCCAAATCGAGAATAGATTCGATTCATAATAGTTATACCCAGCCGGTTAATTCACATTGGTTTACTTGACTATCTTGTCAGTTGGATTCATATTGCGATGAACATGCTGTTTGAATTTGATTCCAAGAACGAAATTGACTGTATCCAGGTCCACGATTTGCTTCTATATTAAACTCAATCGTGATTTGTTTTGATTATTTGCCCATGTTTGCAATTGTGACTTCTATTGATTCTATTAAGATTGCGATCATGATTTATCGATCCTGTCTGTTGACTGTGCAAGGATCAATCACGAGTTTGGTTGGGTTGATGTTGATTACATATGATTTCGTTTACCCATAATCGTAACAGTCTTTCCATCTTTGTATTTAATTAAAACACTATGAATCTTATGCTACATCATTATAGCTATAACGAATGGATGATGGTTGTGTTGGATTATATCGTATCACATACGATATGATTCATTATTGATTTCGTTTGATATGAAACAGTCTTGTTACTGTTTGACCCGATTTCATGGTAAAAGAAAAACAGAGTATTCTTACCCCTGTTTTCGTTTGAATCACTTTAGATTATGTTTAATATTGAATGATAAAAATGATAAAATCATTAGTGATTCGTTTTGAGTGATCATTGGAAGAAAATTGGTTTTAATCATTTTAAAGAGATTTGATTTGATTTCGATCCTGATCCTGTATGCTATTTTAGACTAGCTACAGAATCAGATGATTCTGTAGCTAAGTATGTAAGATTAGATTTTTATTGTTTTGTTAATAAAATATCTTTCTAACTTGTTATTTTTGGTCTATTGCAGATGAATTCGAAATTGCAGTGGATTTGATGAGCAGTTAGGGGATATTTGAAATATTTCACTTGCATTTTAGTTTCCTAGTTTAGTTGATTTTAGGAATATCTTCCTAGATTATGTAAACAGTTTGATATTATCCACAGGGAGGTTTTACCCTGTGGAAAGACTTATATATACTTATTATTTTTGTAATAATGTTCATCCTCATTCGTGAGAGAACAAGGATATGGTATTTTAATACAACTGAGGCAGAATTTGGTGTTTTGTTACAGCTTTACCTTCTCATGATATCAATATTTTGTTTCATGTTATGTATATCAATTTGTATTTGGTTAACGACTACTTTAGCTATCTTAATCTCTTGCAAATGATATAACTCATTCAATATAATCCATATCTGAATTCTTCCAAGTGTTTAAAAAACATAGCAATTGCTTGATTCGGTTTATGAATGGCAGATTTCTCTTCTTCATAAGTTGAATTATTAAGTATAAGTTTTTGCATAACAGGTTTCCCTTACTGCAGAGATTTATAAATCGTATAATTGTTATGATTTTTTATGTCTCATTTTTCCTGTAAATAAACTTAAAGAGCAGCACAGCCTATCGTTTACGAGAAGCTTCTGGATTATCCGGTGCGAGTTTCCTTCCTCCGACCAGCTTCGAAGTCATTATACACAGGACAAATTGGGAGCGTTTCCAGGTCAGTTAGTCACTTGTTTGTTTACTGTTTTTATTAGTAGTTTAGTTTAGATATAAGTATAGGTAGAATTAGTATATTAGATTGTTTAATTTCAGTAAATATATTAGATTGTTTAATTTCAGTAAATATATTAGATCGTTTAATTTCAGTAAGTTTTGTTTCTTATTCATAAAATCATAAAAATCAAAAATATATCTTTCGCTGTCTTAGGACAGAAAACAAATGATTTTTTCAGGTTTCATTCAAATCTGCAAGTTGTAGATAATGTATATTTGTGAATAAGTTGTAATTCAATTGGTAATTAGGTAGTCAATTATTAGAGTTAGTATAATAGTAATTAGTAGTTTGTATATAGAATAGTTAGAGTAGTTTATATTTAGTTTTAGTTTAATTTATTTAGTAGATTGTTTCAATTAGATTAGTGTATTAGTTTGTTTTTATTTATTGTTAGTCAGTTTAATTTCTTGTATCTAGTTTTAGTTAGTTAGTTTTAGTTAGTTTTAGTTAGTTTTATTTGTTTTAGATAGATTAGTTAGTTTAGTTTATTTTTCTCTTTGGTTTTCTTAGGACCTTTGAGCGGCCAACAGAGCCGTTAAACCCGTCAGGGTGGTTCATTCCAAATGGCTTGGGTTATTAGACAACCCTGGACCGGTTCCACTCTCTCAGTTGACAGACGGTCAATTTCGCCCGTCAAAAAGAGCTCAGAGACTTCTGATCCGGTCTGTTGCTGAAGCCCAAGGGAAGGGAGGCTAACAGCCGATGGACTGTCTTGGTGACAGTGAAGGTGTATACTCCTAGGGTGGGACAGACATGTGGGGAATGAGAGTCTGTGCGCAGTGGGCATAAGTGGCTCTTGGGAGATAATCCTTCTGCTATGATTGTGTGTCTTCCTGTATTCCATGCCTAGCCTAGGAATCCCTACCTGGTGGAGCTTAGTCCCAGCTCAGGGGTGACCTACTGCTAAGAGTGATGTGTAGCGTGGTCTAAGGCTGGGAGGTTCGTGGGAGGTCTACACGCAGTTGGTGAATTACATCCAGTCTAAAAGATAAGTATATACATGCGTATAATTTCAATTAAATATGCATGTCTATGATTCTAGCAATGTTTACATGTATTCTGCTGTATTCGTGAATTATTGTTAATGCCGTGGATTATGTATGGTAACAGTATTAATGTGCTTACTTGTGTTTAACTGTAATTAAGCAATTGTGTTTCATAAGAATGCATAATATGTTACAATAGTGTTTTTCTGCGTAGTAATGTTGGCCCGACCATGGGGTTGATGGTCGGGAACGTTACAGTATGGTATCAGAGCCTAGTTTCAACGTTGATCCTGGATGGGCCAGATAAGTGGTCTTTGGACCGAGGTTTTGAGAATAAATTGTGTCTGGAGGACTAATTTCAGACCTCAGAATGTTTCTGAGTGTCAACGGACTACTTGATCGTGTTACAAAGCTCAGGAGGTGTAGCAGTATTATAAAACTACAGCCGGTGTGGTATATGGCCACGGGAAGAGAGAGAAATCCACACCAGAAGTGTTGGAGCCATAAAATCTGTTCAGGAGGAAAGGAGAACCCTCACAACCGTCAAATCTGGAGAAAGTGCACAAGGTTTAAAACCCTTTGGAGTTGCACAGGAGTGTGGAAATCACGATACGTGAAATCTCAAATTTGTCAGGACCGTCCATTAGAAAGGACGCATGGAGAGAGATCATCATTTCGTTGACTCGTGACTTGAAATGGTCTAAGGGTGAGTTCGTGAGAATTCACGAAACGTGAATTCACGATTGGATCACAACCGTCGATCTAAGAGAGATCTGGACCGTTAATTGTCCAGGAAGAAATCGACATTTCAGGAATAGGGAGGACGAAGGTGGAAAATCTTTCGACCTCGTGACACATGAAATCTCGATACGTGAAATGTCGATGAGATATGAGTCGTCGGATCGTGGGGAATCAGGACCATTGGATCAAGTAGATGAAAGTTCAAAAGGAGGGTACCAAGTCATTGGCCAGAAGTCCTTGAGAAGCAGAGTTGGACTGTCATAATTCTCTCTGGAGAACTCACAAAATTGCGAGGACCGTAAGATAGCCAGAAGTTGCAAGGTGGTTAGTGGATGGAGAAACTTGCCACCCTATGATCCAGAATAAACGTGGGTTGTTGATCGTGGTTGGTTTGATCCGTTGGATCATTTCGTGAATTCAGGGATCGTGAACTTGGAGCGTAGGCCAAATTCTTGGTCACTCAAAGTCCCAAATCGCAAAAGAGATTAACAAGGGTAGAATCGGACGCTGGAGTGCTTCCAGGAAGAAGTGTCGAAATCCCGTGAGCCGTCAGATCTAGCCAACTAGCGAGGAAGTTAGGGCTGAAGATCTTTGATAGGTGTAAGCTTAGGAGAGATCTGGACCGTCGGATCAGGGGAGGCTCACAGCCATTGATCTCATACATGAATTCCCATATCAGAATTTAGGGATTGAAGTGACAAGAGATTTGGAGTCGCTGCATCGTGAACTCCCGGTTCACGAAACTCCGAAAAGATCTGGATCGTTGGATCCAAATCATTGAGGATCATTGGATCTCGTACAAGAACTCGTGTATCAGAGTTCAAGGAATGGAGTGACCAGTGGTTTGGGTCCCTGCATTTCGAACTCCTAGTTACCGAAACCTTGAAACCCGAAGTTCCAAAGTCCCGAAATATTTGAAGATGGAAGAACCGTAGCGGATTTTTAACCATTGGATGTTGGGTAAACGTGGACCGTTGATCCACCCGATTTACGCGAATTCGGTAAATCGAAACTCTAGGAGATAGATGTATGTACCTTCAACTCTTCGCAGGTCGAAAGCTCGAGTAGCACCTAGTAGTCTAGCATTTGGTCACGACCTTTGGTTACAAGGGTAGGGGCTAAGAAAGAGGGAGCTATCACCTGAAAATTACAGAGCCGAGCAAAAATCGGAAAATTTGTGAAGTCGAAGCGTTTTCTTAAATCAGAATGGTTTTGAATGTGTGGAATTTGCTAAGAATGATGACCTGACAAATCCCTGTTGTTTGCACGTGTGTTTGCAGAAGCTTAGCAAGTGCCNACGAAAGAGAAGGAAGGAATGTCAACTTGGGAGTCGAAGGATCAAACTCTAATGGGCAAGGAAAAGAGATGGATAAGGAAGGACATATGATGAAAATCATTGAAAGATTGCAGAAAGATGCCCAGGCTCGCCGAGCTGATAACCGAACGCTCATGAAAGTCAGGGATAAGCAGAGTGAATTCAACTTAAGGATGTTGAAGAGTCTAGAAAGAATAGAAAAGAAATTGGAAAAGAAGAATGACTCAAGCAAGACAGGGAGTCGCAAGACCCTTGAGAGGAAAAGAAGATCAAGGAGTGTTAGCAGACATCGTCGTCACTCCCCAAAGCATTCCAGTAGAGAAGCACATAGTAGTTCAAACCCATCTCCTACCAGAAAGCACATGAGATCTGGGATGGATGAATTGAAAGGGGAAATGAACAAGATCAAGCCTCCAACGTTCGATGGAGAACATAAGAAGGAGGAAGATGCCGAAACTTGGTTGCTTGGCATGAGGAAATACTTTCAACTACAGTATTATTCCTCTCATGCAAAGGGCAGGATTTCCATGTATCAATTGAAGGGAAAGGCATCCATGTGGTGGGATCAACTTGTGTAGGTGAAACACATAAGGGAAAGGGACATCACATGGAAAGCATTCAAGAGGTATTTTGAGAGGAAATACTTAACTAAAAGATATTATGACAAAAAGATGAAAGAGTTCTTTGAACTCAAGCTGGACAACTAGACCATTGATGAGTATGAATGAAAGTTTTTGGAATTACTGAAGTATGTTCCATTCATCAAAGATGAGTCTATCAAGATTCAGAGGTACCTAAGTGGATTGCCGCCTCCTATTGGGGATAAGATTCAGTATGATGACCCAAAGACTATGGAAGAAAAGATAAGAAGAGAGAAGTGCTTATTTGAACAACAAAGAGAAAAGCCTACCTTTCAGAAGGCTTGGGATGACCAGAAAAAGTTCAAGAAAGAGCAGAGGCAGAAGGGAAATAAACCACCCTTTTTCAGAAACAATCCTCAAGGACAGTCGTCTCTTAGAGAGCCCAGGAAGGTTGAAGTGGGTGGGAAAATGTCAAGGCCGCCACCTATGGAATGTTGGGGTTGTAAAGAAAACCATAGGTACAGGGATTTCCCCCACATAAATAATGAAGTAAGAGTTCTCCACAATGTTCAGCAGGCTGAAACAGTGGAGGACATGGGCAGTAGAATTCCAAGGATCTATGCAGCCCTGGACAACAAGCAATCTGAGTATCAGTCGCACATGATTGAAGTAGAAGGTATGATAAAAAACCAACCATTTACTATTTTAGTTTATTCAGGGGCTAGCCATAGTTAAATAGACCCTAGAGTGGTAGAAAGTTTGCATTTGATAAGAAGCAAACATGAAAAGTCTTGGTTAGTGCAGCTAGCGATAGGAACCAAGAGGAAAGTCACGGAGTTAGTCAAGTCCTGTCCTGTAGACATGAATGGACTAAGCACGAAGGCTGATTTGAACATTTTGCCATTAGGCTCTTATGAGTGTCTAATTGGGATGGATTGGTTGGACCAACACCATGCCATCTTGGACTGTCGGAACAAGGAATTCACTTGCTTAGATGAAGAAGGGAATCAGAGAGTCATCCAAGGAATTCCTAGAGCTGTTGTTGTTAGATAAATCTCAGCAATGTAGCTAAAGAAGTGCTACAGAAAAGGTTGTCAATTATTTGCAGCCCATGTGGGGGAAACGCCTAAGGATAAGGTGTCAAGTATTGAGGATCATGAGGTACTTAAAGAGTTCAAAGATGTATTCCAGGAAATACCTGGACTACCTCTGAAAAAGGATATCGATTTCTCTGTGAACTTGATGCCTGGAGCAGCTCCAGTGTCAAAGGCTCCGTACAGGATGAGTGCACCAAAACTGAAAGAGTTGTAGCTTCAGCTTGAAGAACTTCTGAAGAAGGGGTATATACGCCCAAGTGTGTTGCCTTGGGGTGCCCTGGTCCTGTTCATAAAGAAGAAGGACAGAACATTGAGATTGTGCATCAATTTCAGGCAATTGAACAAAGTAACAGTAAAGAACAAGTATCCTCTACCGAGGATTGATGATCTCTTCGATCAGTTGAAGGATGCAAAGATATTTTTGAAAATAGATCTAAGATCGGGATATCACCAAGTAAGAATAAAATATGAAGACATCAACAAGACCGCCTTAAGAACAAAGTATGGTCATTACGAGTTCACAGTGGTGCCGTTTGGACTGTCAAATGCACCCGCTGTTTTTATGAACTTGATGAATGGAGTATTCATGGACTATCTAGACAAGTTTGTCATTGTCTTCCTAGATTAAATTCTGGTGTATTCCAGGACCGAAGAAGAACATGAACAACATCTAAGGATGGTGTTGCAGGTGCTAAGAGAGCACCAATTGTATGCCAAGCTGAGAAAGTGCTCGTTTATCAGGAGCGGATCCATTACTTGGGACATATTATCTCGAAGGATGGGATAACGGTAGACCCTGAGAATATTGAATCCATTAGAGAATGGTCAGCGCCAAGGAACGTAACGGAAGTTAGGTCCTTCATGGGATTGGTTGGTTATTACAGAAGGTTCATCGCAGGGTTTTCCAAGATAGTTCACCCTATCACTTCCTTGCAAAGAAAGGGAAAGCAGTTTCACTAGACAAAGGGATGTGAGGAAAGTTTCCAGCGATTGAAGCAGTTGTTAACCAGTGCTCCAATCCCGAGGATTGCAGATCCAAATGAAGATTTCATAGTATGCACTGATGCATGCAAAGAAGGACTGGGAGGGGTCCTCAGTCAGAACGGATTCGTAATCTGTTATGGGTCTAAGAAATTAAAAGAGCACGAGAAGAACTATGCAACCCATGACTTGGAGTTGGCAGCCATAGTTCATGCTCTAAAGAAATGGAGGCATTACCTCATGGAAAGGAGGTTTGAACTCAGAACAGACCATAACGGTCTGAAATATTTGTTTGATCAGCCAACCTTAAACGCTAGACAAAGTAGGTGGCTGGAATTTTTGTTTGAATACGACTTTGAGATCAAGCATATCAAAGGAAAGGACAATAAAGTGGTTGATGCACTCAGCAGGAGGGTGCATGAATTACATGCTACATCCATTAGCATGTATCGGACTGATATTAAAAGCAGAATTCTGGAGGCTGCAAATGCAGATCTGCAGTACAGAGAATTGGTAGCCAAGCTACAGCAGGGTAAGATGCCACAGAAGATGGAAATCTATAAATTGGAAACAGATGGAATACTGTTGTACAAGAACAAAATTTTTGTACCCAATGTCTAGTGCTTGAAATAGATGATTTTGTAGGAGATGCATAATGTGCATTATGCAGAGCACCTTGGATATCAGAAAATAGTAGCAGCGGTCAAGAGCCATTACTTTTGGCCAGGTATGAAGAGAGAGATCGTTGAATACATCGCTAGATGTATGGAGTGCCAGAAAGTTAAAGCTGAGCATAGGCACCCAGCAAGGTTGCTGCAACCTTTACCCATTCTTGAGTGGAAGTGGGAAGTAGTAACGATGGATTTTATTACGAGATTGCCCCGAACAGGAAAGCTGCATAATTTGATCATGGTGGTGGTGGACAAGATTACAAAATCTTTGTGGAAGATGAGCCCATTTGAAGCACTTTATGGAAGAAAGTGCAATACTCAAGTGAGCTGGGATAATCCAGCTAATAGAATAGTAGTTGGGCCAGAGTTTCTCAAGGACATGGAGGACCAAATGATAAAAATTAAGCAGAATTTGAAGGTTGCCCAGGACAGGCAGAAAAGTTATGTTGATAAGAACAGAACCCACAGAGAGTTCAAAGTGGGTGATCATGTTTTCCTGAAAGTGAAAGCTAACATGAGTTCCTTGAAGCTGGGAAGTTGCACCAAGTTGGCATCCAGATTTTGTGGGCCATTTGAAATCTTGGAAAGGATTGGGCCAGTTGCATATATTTGTGCATTACCTGCATCCATCACTGTTCATAATGTGTTTCATGTTTCATTCTTAAAAAGTATATGCCTGATGCTAATCATGTAATTGATTGGAATTTGATCCAGGTGGAGCAAGAAGGTGTCCTGCAAGTGCATCCTGTGCGCATATTGGACAGGAAAAACAAACAGCTCCGGAATCGAGCCATAGGGATTGTAAAGGTCCAGTGGAATTGGTACGGTCCTGAAGACGTGACATGAGAGCATGAAGATGTTATGCGGGCAAAGTACCCGCATCTTTTTAAAAATTTTGAAAAGCTTGCAGATGCAGTGTAAAATTGCACTAAGGACAGTGCAAAAATAAGGGGAGGGGATTGTAATGTCCCCAAGGCCGAGCCCTATTTTAAATCATGTCTATGAAGTATAAATCTTGTTTATGAACTGTAATTCAAGTTTATAAGGTTGGTGAGCCAAGTTATATAAGCTAGTGGGCTTATGTGTTATTAGGCCAGGGAGCCTAAGTGTTGAAGGCTAGGAGCCTTATTTTTGTACATGTAATTATGCACAGTATTAATACAAAACATCTCTACGTGTGGACCAACCACGATGAATGAGTGATGGGGGACTAAGCTTCCACAAAACCTAGGTAAGGGATTGGGGGCTGGAAGGTTGGAAAGAGAGGCTAAGTGTGGAGCCTAGGGGATTAAGTCCTTGGGAATAATATTTTAATATTATCCCAAAAGCCATGTGAAATCTATGTTTTGTCCTAAGTTCCTGGGGAGGGATGCATGCAGCTTCATGGGAGACATGTGTCGACCCAGGCGCATGCAATTTAACCAAGGAAATGAGTCATGTTGGGGGTTCTCTTTCCATTCTGTCGATTGTTGCGTAGGAGTGGGGTGGGCATTCCTCCAACCATCACCTGAATCCGGGGTTCAACCTTCCAATTCATCCATCCTCCATCTGTACACGTTTGGCCTCTGTGATTAAACCTCTGTACACCTTACGCATCTCTGAAACTAGAGAGAGTCGCGCTATGCTTTAGCGTTGATCGTTTCCGTTTCGGGTGTCCATACCCATTTTCCCAATTGACTGTTGTGGCCACACAGTGCTGGAATACATGTGGCTTGTTGGCTAGTGTGAGGGAGGTGATTGTTGTTGAAGAGGTAGGTTACCCAATCTGTGAGCGACTCTCCCCAGGTGAGAGAGTGCACGGAGGAAGTGAGAACTCCTGGAAGGAGTCCTGTAGCTGCCACAGAGCTCAGAGACTTCTGGTCTGGTCTGTTGTTGAAGCCCAAGGGAAGGGAGGTTAGCAGCCGATGGACTGTCTTGGTGACAGTGAAGGTGTATGCTCCTGGGGTGGGAGAGACATGTGGGGAATGAGAGTCTGTGGGCAGTGGGTATAAGTGGCTTCTGGGAGAGAATCCTTCTCCTATGACTGTGTGTCTTCCTGTATTCCCTACCTAGCCTAGGAATCCCTACCCGGTGGAGCTTAGTCCCAGCTCGGGGCTGACCTACTGTTGAGAGTGATGAGCAGCGCGGTATAAGGCTGGGAGGTTCATGGGAGGTCTACACGCAGTTGATGAATTACATCTAGTCTAAAAGATAAGTATATATATGCGTATAATTTCAATTAAATATGCATGTCTGTGATTCTAGCAATGTTTACATGTATTCCACTGTATTCGTGAATTATTGTTAATGTCGTGGATTATGTATGCTAACGATATTAATGTGTTTACGTTGTGTTTAACTATAATTAAGCAATTGTATTCCATAAGAATGCATAATATGTTACAGTAGTGTTTTTCCGCGTAGTAATGTTGGCTTGACCATGGGGTTGATGGTCGGGAACATTACAACGATAGTGTCTGAAAAAATATATGAATCTGGTTTTGGGTCTTCTGAAAATGTATCTTGCTTCTTCCCTATTTTATGTGATGCCATAATTTCCAAATATCAGTCCTCCTGTAAGAAAAAAAAAATCTATGAGCCTAACTATTGTAGTGAAAGTTCTGAAGGCTAATAGAGAAATGGTATGAAATTTGAAAGTGCTTTTATTGAATAGAGAACACAAACCACAAATCAATTCTACAATTAATCGAATGATAGCGTAATCATGTCAAATTTTTCAAATTTATTACCCGACGATTGTAAGATTTTCAAATCCTTTACCTTAACCATGTTAAATATAGATTTAATGATCGTGATTTAATGAAGATAAGTGATTTCGGCGCTTCGACATTCGGGAGTTTTGAATGAGAAATGATAAATATCTCTCGAAGGTCGATTTCAAGAAACAAATAATCATCCTTTAATTGATACTTTAGTTTCAATTAAGCACAATTTATGATTTCTTTAACTTTAAAAATCTTCGAAACTCCGGGACTTCGAAGCTTCGTGGCTTCGTAAGTTTTGCATTTGAAGTGTTCGAAATTACCCCGAAGGCCGAATTCACGGAGTGATTAATTACCATTAATTACGCCAAATAAAACATGTTTACCCTTTAATCTTCGACGCTTTATAATTTCGGCGTTCCGGCACTTCGATGCTCCGACATTGTTTGGATTTTGTTGATGAATTAATCTTTCAAAGGAAAATCTCCAGGAGTGATGTGGCAGTATGACATCACTTTTGATGATGTGTCATGAAAGTTACATGTGTCATCTTAAATCGTGTGAATTATATGACCAAGAGTGCCCAAACTGGGTGCCACGTGTCACCACGTGTAAAGAGTTCCAGGGGGCAGAGGACATATCAACTAATTAATTAAAATATTTTGTGGAAATTTAGAGCTCCGAGACTCTGGAGCTTTACGACTTCAGGATTTTTAAGACTTTATACATTTGAGCTTGAACTCCCAAATCACGAAGTCCCGAAGTAAACTTTAAATTTTTCTATTGGTTAGAAATTTTGCAATTTTGAAACTCTGAAGTTGCGAGAATCGTCGATCTGGATGAGTGTCAAGTTTTTAACGACTGATGCTTGATCTACCCTGTCAAAATGTAATAAAAAATATTTTAGTTTAAGAAAAGATATTCCTAAAGTTTAAAACTTTATTTGAAAAAAACAAAACAAAAAGGAATTTAAAATTTTTATTTTTATTCAAAAATTTTATTTATGTTCTAACAGTCAAAATCCTAGAAATCCATATTTGGACTCCGCCATTTTAGTAGAAAGATATAGAAAAATATCATTTTAACAAAACATTTTTTCTATAAAAGAAGAAACACAAGACACTATGAAACTCATATGCTAGAACAAATAAAGATAATTATAAGAAAAGAGTTTGCATATAGGCCATATTGGTTCCAAACCATTGGTAAAGGTAAAACTAGAAAATGATCAAAACTCATTACAAACAAAAGTTAATTTCAAAAGGAAAGATAAAATCATTCTACATACATTTTTCAATGTGGTAGAAATTCATATTTGGATTATGCCATTTTAGAGGAAATATCTAGGGAATTATCATTTAAACATAACAATTGTGTCTCTAAAAGAAGAAACATAGGACATTATGAAATTCTTATGCCATAACAAAATAAAGATAGTGATGAGAAAAGAGTGTGCATATAGGCCATATTGGTTCCAAACCACTTGCAAAACTAGAAAAATATTAGAACTTATTAAAAAAAAAAGTTAATGGTAATGCAAATGCCACACGTGCCTAATTTGAAATATATACCACATTCTTATTCTTATATTGCATTGTAATATGAAGATAACATATAAAGCATTGTGTTCTCCATGAAACTTTGAATGTTCATAAGGTTGTATTTAAACTCTTGACCAACAATAACCTTCATATGTTGCCATAAGTCATTGAAAATATTAAGACCAGTCATTATCTCAAGCAAGTCTTTTTCAAGTGGTAAAATTGTTGTTCTCAAGTAGAAAACCCTATGGATACCACCAATATTAGGTGAAATTGATGACCAAGGATGTACAGTCCAAGAAAGAAGATCACTAAAACACTGTGTACTTGCACATATAGGTAAATTTAACAAGAGATAATAAAGATATATTACCCTTCTTTTTTGACCAAATTGTGGACTTAGGATAATGGACATTCTTGTTGCCTCTAACAACTTGAGATAATATAATAAGAATCTAGAACCTTTCAAGCCTCTTTGGAAATGCTATAGCTTTGGGTGGTAATTTTATTTGTGGGAATAAGTACGTATTCCCTTGATCAAAAGAATTGGTGTGTCATATTTTGGAACATAATTCAAAACCACAAGTCCAACATTGCCTAATGAAAAATATGCACTAACCTTCAATGAAATTGTAGACTTTATTTTCAATAACTATTGAATTCATTAGTGATAAGGTAATTTCGTCTCCTCGGTGACTCAAGTATTACCTTAGTGTGTATACATTGAAAAAGCTCTTGTTACATTCTCATCACAAACCATAATCAACATGTGAACTATATCTAAAATAACACTAAAACCACTTTTAAGAGGTTTCTCTAAAAGTAAAGTAATATTATGGATTAATTAATGCAGCATTGCAAATATCACTAATTGAAAAATATCATCAAATTGAACCCGTGAGCAATAATACCACTTGTAATACCCCATTGAAAGAACCTATTATCAATGTAAACTATTCAATTCATCCAACAATTTCATCAAAGAAAAAAATTATTATAATAATGCACAACATATTATTAAAAGAGTCTTATTAGTCCATGCCTAAAGGCAACAGGGATTATTGTAAACAGTTTTCCATTTTTTATTAGCCTCGCACACAAATCAAGAAACTTAACCAAAGTTTTATCCTATTATTTCATGAAACACTTTTTCTAAACCTATCAAATTAGTGCAATAATTGTTTTAACCAACATAAAACTTTAATATCTTATTTGGCCTCATACCGAGGCAAGTAGTTTTAAACTCAGGAAACATGGATATCTATTTAAAGTATAGATCACAAGTTGGATTAGTGCTAAGTTGAAACTTAGCATTAGTTCTAAACATTAAATGTTTATAGAAATGCATAGTCCATTTCCTAATGCTTAGTCCATAAGTGTGATATTTTTGTTTACTTCCTTTTGAAGTGTCACCTACATGTTCACTTACTTTTGAAGTGTCACTTACATCACATGCAAACTTCTTCATTGTCATCTCCGAGGATGATATCTCTGCTCTTCCCTTCCCTATGTAAACTTGTTGGTCTTCCCTATCAGTATTTGGCCCGATCTCTTTCACTGTCAATCATTGGATCACCCAGTTTCAACAGGAACTAGTGGCTTGCCCAAAAGATGCCATGGTATTGTGTACTTCACTTTTGCAAGATAGAAGGTGAGTCAAATAATGGGCATAATTTATTTTCCTTCACAGTGAAAAGAACAAGCACACCTAACTCTCTACTAGAATACTATAATCTAAAAATAATATCCTATAATATCCTAGAGTAATATAGTAAAAATAGAATATCCCAATATTCCAAGCCTCTATCTCTACTTTAGGTAAGCAAAGTATCACATTTGTTCCCTTCCTCTCATAATGTGTTTTGTTGTTAGGAAAATGTGCTCATGGGTATATAAACAAATTTGCATGAAAAAAATCAACAAAGAATTGTTGTACACTTACCATGCATTTCCCTTCAATGAAAATATTTCTTTGAAGTGAACGAGAAGTAATGAAATTTCAAGCATTTGTTGAAAAGAGAAATTATTAGTATATGTAATGAATTTGTGATAGAATCAACTTTAATTTCCCATTGCTTCTCATGTTGCCCCATTTGTTGAATGTATTAGATGTTGAAGGAAACCTTATCGTCTCTTTGGTGGTGAATAACATGTTTTTCCTCTGTAACTGTACATAAAAACTTCAAACCAAATATACAAAATCACACAAATGAATATGGGTCTCCAATTTGCAAATAAAAATGTTAAGGAATGTAGCTACTGTAAACTATGTTAAAACTATAACAAAAAATCTAAAGTTGTGGCCAACATTTGGTATTGTCTTACACTTAACATGCATTTCCCTTCACTGAAAATATTTCTTGGATTCGAAGCTTGATATCCAAATCTCAGACCCGGACATCCAGTCATAGCCCTGAATATGCCTACTAGTTATTATTTTCTGGTGGGATTGGAACACTAATGAAAGAAGCAGTACTTTAAGCAAAGGAAAGTAAGTTGATACATATTAGGTCCTTGCCCCTGATGAAAGCCTCTACAACCATAATTCATTTTGTAGTTCAACATTCTGAGTCGAGGAAAACAACTCTGTCGACAACTAAAAACATCAGAAAAATTGTGAAGCTATAATTGATACGAGATAATTGATTTTTGGTTCCAATTATCCATAGTCGCAAGTATAGTTGTGGCCTAATATTCAATCCATCGAATTAAATCTGAGATTTTTGGTGTTTAGAGATGGTTCAATTATCCAAGTTGTGCTAATTACAATGAAAATGACAATATGCCAGCTCAACTCAATATTAATAACAAAATGTTAAACTAACTCTTTAAATAAATTTCAAAATGTTCTCTGTAAAAAATTAAAATAAAAACCTAAATGCTTGATACTCCAATTTCAAAATTCGATTTCAAATTATGATATAAACATATTTGTCTGCTATGATTTTTAAATATGTAATTGCAATAAACCAATTAAGGTCATGAATAAGCCAACCTTTATTACTTTTAAAATCAATTTATTGAATTTTTAAAGCACTTGACATTTGTGTTTACAATGTAAAACATTCATTCACGTTTACATTGTGAAACATTGGTATTATTGATACCATAATTTAAATTCTTGAATCAATTCTTTTGTATTTTTTTATGATGAGTTCAATTGAAAATAAATATTAAGAAACCATCACAGATATTCTGCCTCATAACAGAAAGTGATTCAAACATCTCATAAGTTCCGCAGGTCCGTGAGTTGGAGAAAGTTGTTGATGTCCTCCTCATGTTGTTCATGGTTCAACTCCTCCAAACGGGGAATGTGACTCGGAATAAGGTTCAACGTCAATGCCTTGTTAATTGATGATAATTGTTGGGATTTGGTGACAATGAATTTTTCTAATGATGAATTTGGATTCTATTATTTTACGTTGGTTGCAACTAAATAGACCAAGTTAGAATATGGATAGGGATTGCATTTAATAATCAGTTTCTTGT
>JASDQU010711171.1:27607-39807 GCA_032191745.1 Picea mariana
GAGCTGGCAAGTTTATGAAAATATGTAGTGTTTTGATCACCGAGCTTGATCCAATCCAATCTTCATCTATGTTTCCAAGTAATTTCTTATTTTTGTAAAAGTTGATTCTGCTCCACTTCAAGTTCCATTAATAAAAGATTGTCAACACCTAAGGCTCCCACACTGATCTCTGCAAGAAGAAGATTCTGAATTTATGAGTCGAGAGTTGATAATCGTTGAGCATTTTGGTGGCGATATGTGGCAGCCCATGATTTGATTCGAGTCTTTAGATTTTTGAGTTTCCAAACTAGACGATGTTGGATGTTCGGTTCAAATAAGTATTGTGGGTCCTTCCACACTTTAGAAACAATGGAAACGAGCTCTGCTTCAGCAAGCCATCCCAAATCTAGCTTAAAATGATAAGCAATTTTTTGGGTTGAAGAGTCCAATTGTAGGATGATTGGTGCATGGTCGGATAGAAAGGGTAAGCTTACCTAGGATCAGATCTTGTCCTTCGATGAAATGACTTGTTCTGAAATAAGAAAGCGATCCAAACTCTTGGAGATGGATTCTACGCCCATTTGCCCATTGCACCAAGTAGGTTTCAAAATAACCGAAGCGAGATCTACCAAATGGTGAGTGGTAAAAAGAGAAGAGAAGTAATCTGCCAAGGGATATTGTGATGAAGAGCCCCCCCAAACTTCACCCGCAGAGGTAGTGGGATTAATATCGCCAGCAATTATCAAGTTGTCAAGATCAAGAAGGCCCCTGGCTTCAATATTCTCCCAAAAAAAATGTCTGTCAGTACTGGGACCATAAATATTGAGAAGATTTATCCGATTTTTTGTCATGCAGCTAGTTCGAGATAGTAAAATGCCTCCACAACAAAGGTAGGTATTGAAGACAAATTTTTCATGGTTCCAAGACACTGCTAAACCCCCAGAGGTGCCTAGTGAGTTGACAGAACAGATATGCCAATTTGAAAGAAAATGGTTGAGGAATAATCTAGCTTTTTTGCTATCGAACAATGTTTCCTGTAGAAATATGATGTCCGGTGAAATTTGAGAAAGAAGTCTTCTGAATGAGGTATCTTTTAGGTGGCCTCCAACCCCTCTGATGTTGAGGGAGAGCAATATCATGGCTTTGATATTATTAGGGATTTCATGCCTCTAAGCGCCCCAATATCAATGGTTGTATGTGTAGATATCCCTAAGAGTGATGGAAAAATGCCCTCCTTGCGACGGGCACTATGGGTTTTGATTGGAGAGTGTTCGAAACCTCTACCTCTTAACTAGGTGTAGTCTTCGCCCTGTATTGTAGAAGAGGATTCAACTGAGCCCAGATCAAAATATGATGCAGTCTTGTTGTGTAGTGTTGGGCCCAAAATAGTAGGCAAAGGTGTTGGTGTTAAGACTTCTTTGTATGATGGAATGAGAGAGTCAAGTACTGCACCAAGAGTGGTTTCTCCAGGCTCAGATTCACTCAGTCCCAAAAGGCAGTAAAAATCATCATGTTCAAGATCTGGGTCACAAAGGCTCCCTACTGCCTGGCTGTAGGAAAATGTCTAAGGAGAAGTAGAGTGGTCCTGAATCTCCAAAAAGCTGGTAGTGGGGGGATTTATGGTTGCCTCTGGAAGTGGAGTCGACCCAATAGAAGTAGATGAGAAAGTTGTGTGAGAAGGATCTGTGGTTATCAACGAGTTGAGTTGAATCACACCAGTGAAGGCAGGAAGATGTAAAATAGGTGCGCCTGTGTGTGAGGGGAGTGAGGGAGTGGTAACTGCCAGCTATGGGGAAGGTGGATGCCAGTTGGGCGTACGGTGAGTGGTTGGTAGTAGGTTAGCATGGGTCTTACCAGTGTAGGAAGGGGAATGTAGAGTTGTAGGTGTGTCTATGTGTGAGGGTAGTGGGGGATAGGTTGCTTCCAGTTGTGAGTTAGGTAGCTACTAGATGGGAGAACAGGGTATGGTAGACAACAAGCTAGTATGGGTTGCACGAGTGTGGGCTTGGGAGGTGTAAAGAGGTAGGTGCACATGTAGGTAAAGGGAGAGAAGAATGGGTAGCAGAGATGTGTTGTGATGTAGAGGAAATATTTATAGGAAAGGGAATATGTCCCAAGGTTAAGCATGGATAGTTTTCAATATGTTCTAATTCTAAGGAGGAGAGTGAGGCATATAAAGTCGGACAGATTGATAGAAGCTTACCAGAAATAGTGTCTAAAGCAGGTGTAATGCCATCATCTGGAAAATCTAATAGATGTGGATGAGAGAGAGCAATAGGAGAGTCTGAGGAAAAAGCTAGCTAAAGCATGGTTTCCTCCGAAATATCTTCTTGAAAAATGCCAGGACATGTCCTTCTCAAGTGGCTTGTCTCTCTGCAAATAGAGCATCTGAAGGGGATGCCTAGGTAGTCAATCTTATGTCGAGTGATGTGTCCTCTCCAGTCTATATCCAAGATTTCTTGTAAACCCTCATGTATATCTATCTCAACTAAGATCCTTGCCATTTTCTTATTTGGTCCAGTGAGAGTCTTATGGTCCACACTTATGAAGGGACCCAAGGAGTTTCCAATAGCCTGGAGAGCCTTTTCATTCGAGAGAAAAAGTGGTAGTCTAGGGAGGAGAACCCACAGGTGACGATGTCGAAAATAATCCTGAGCTAGATCGAAACTTACTCTCCATTGTTTCAGCATGAGACTGTTGTTGTCCAGAATCCAAAGTCGTTCCAGAATGACAATGGTATCTTCAGGAGATTTAAAAAACAAATGGAGCCAGCCCCGACCAAGATGTGAGAGTGAAGGGACATATCCCAGACTGGGCCTCCAAATGGTGGACATCCAAGTTTCCAAGTCCAAGTTGTAGAGGTGTATATAGGATATTCTGCTCATAAGACTGGAGAGGTCCATATGAACAGTATCTTCCAGGCTAATATCAGAACCAATAACAAGTTTCTTCTTGGTTTTTTTGGATAACCAGGGTCTATGGGTAGGTTTTTGGCTCCTAGAAATGTAAGAGTGATGCTTATGTATAATTCCAGAAGTAGTTGTGGTCTTATGAGGGGTCAATCAAGCATAAGTGGGTTCTCGACAAGGTGAAACATAAGTCAAACTGTGAAATGGTGTCGAGACATAATGAGGAGGACTGTTGCCTACTTGGTAAGTTGAACATATACCTGTAGAGTAAGGAAATTGGAGGAGAGATGGGGAGATGGAGACAGTGGGGAGTAATGTTGAGTGGTGTGAAGTAATAGGAGGAGTGTTGAATGAAGGAGTTTGTGATGTAAGTGAGATGGCTGTCAGTTCTGGGTTAGAGGTTAAAAGAGTTGAGGTAGAAGAAGACAAAGTGTAGTTGGTATGTCTAGAGAGCTCGTCAGTTGAGGAAAAAAGGTCTGTGTTGTTCCAAATGGCCTCGTCAACAGTACTCATAAGTGCTCTGACGTCTGCCTCCATTACTTTGTAACTCATGAAGATAGGAGAGATGCTCAATAACAAAGTAGTAAAAAAACAAAATCTAAAACAATTTAAGTCTGTTTAGTGTGGGGTCATGAAAGGAACTCTGTCCAAGCTGGGGGCAAGCTCTGATGTTATCGAAAATGATATAAAAGTGGATGACCCCACAGGGTGTGCATAAACGCTGGGAGAAAAGCTAAAAAGGGTGTAAAGGATGGAAGAGAGGGAGTTTTCTCAGCTGAGAAGAGCCAGATCCAAATAAGGGAAGCTAAAACTAGACTAGATGCAGCCAGATCCCCTAGAAGGTTCTCCAAAATTGCCAGAGGATCCCCCATTGTTGCAGTTCAGAGGTCACCATAGTTGCAGAGGTCTCGGTAGCTTCAGTTGCAGAGTCATTCCATCGGCGCATCCTAACCTTGAAAAAGGACAAAATACATAACTACTAAGGCTATGACACCCCCACATAATTCACAATATGGTTTTGTTGATATATTTTTTATTTCTTTATCAATTTAGAATGCGCATAGAAATTAACCTTTACACATATAAAAGTCATAACTTTTTATATTTTTGTTTGCATTCATTGAATTTTCTACTTCACATTTTTTTCATATTAATGGTGTGTATCGTTGCACACTATATATGAAAGTGATATGAATCACATATATGTGCAAGTTGGTGAATGATATTTACTAGTGTGATAAACTTATGTAATGCTACATTTGAGAAACATTTAATGGAGGGATTGGAATTTAAATCATTATATTTGATGACGATTATGATTTTAGTATAAACATGTTATACTCTATTTAATTGTTTGAGGGTGGCAATCTTGATTATGTGGAGTCACTATATTTTTATTCTTTGCATGTGCATCTTATAAGTGGACTATATAAGACTATATTGAGATTATATTTGAATCCTATCATGAATTTCGATGGCATCACTTGAGGCGCATCAAGAAGGCTCGTGCAATTATACATTATGCATCAATTAATGTATACAACCATTGTTTTCTTTCTCCTCGAGCTTTTAAAAGTACATTGTGCTCCAAAATAATTTTGGAAAGGCCAGGAGACATTTTTAGAGATTTTTTTCTATTTTTTCTATTTCTATTTGATTTTTAAATTTGATAATAATTGTGAAAACCAAAAAAAAAGTCACGTGAATGCTTCCAACCCATTAAAAAATAAAGTTTTTAAAATTTTATAAATAAAAAATATATGTTTTTTTTTTAAAAAATCAAAATTAATAAAAAAAAATTATATACATTAGATAACAACATATAGATTAAAAAATAACACAAAATTCAAATAGCCTTCACCAATAATAGATTATAGTATAACTTGCACGTCAACATGGATAATAGTTTGTGTTATCATTGAATTTCAGCTATCTACTTTTTAATTCAACAACTATCTTCTTATTAAATTAACAATTGCTTTTGAAGGTGTAAAAGGTTTGTCATGGTAATGATAATGTGAAGAGGTTGAATAAGTTTGTTTTTTAAATGTGTTCATAATCTAGAATGATTTGAAAATTCATGTTTGTGTAAAATTGAAGTGAAACCTGCACGAAGAATCTAGTTAGAAATAATGAACAACAAACTTACAAAGTTGAGAGAAGAATTGGAGAAAGAATGAAAGAATTGTATTCACCAAATGAGATAATGGAAAAATACATGTGATATACTCTATGTGGTTGAACTAATGTGCCATAGTATTGATCTAGAGAGATGTGGACATACACTGACAAAAACATGAGTGAATTTTCACCTAGTCTTATTTAACTAGCCATGTAATCATCAATTAATTGGCTCACACAAGTGGAGTAGAGAGAATATCATGCATGCACATGTGTGGAACTCTCCTATCCTCATGCATGTGAAGTGCACCCTCTTGGTGATGATCCCAAGGTGAGTGCACCATCTTGGTGATTATCCCAAGGTGAGCATGCAACACTTGGTGATAATATTGAGGTTTCCATGCGAGACTTGACTCCACTAGTCTAACCAAATTACAACTAAGTAATGACTGAATATGATTCATATTGGATCATTATCTTATTTTTTTATCTATCTTGATGCTTTCAGAGTGGAAAAAATTAGAGGAATAAGCTCACATGGTCATTTTAGTGGAAGTTCCTAGTTTGGAAAATTGGGGTTCAGAACCTTCCATATCCATTTTTAGGAATTAAATGATTTTTTTTAGGGTTTTTTTGTCCATAACTTGTGCACACCCCCTTGAAGGTGTTTTACACTCCGATACCTTTCCAATGGTGCAAACCGTGTATCAATCAGAGTTCGTATGCAAAATTTATGCCTCCCACAAGTTGACATATCATGTTGACCACCATGGTAAGAGAGGATGCCACGTCAACCCTCATTACTCATGCATATGGGGCTAGCCATGTGAGGAATTTCAAGAAGATTCTAGAAGGTTCAAAACCCTACCACAATTCAGGGTTGAGGAAGTAAAAAACCTACCCCTAGATGGCTATCGAGCTATGTTAATTATCGGGCCACTAAGAGAACAAGGGGTTCCATTATATGTTATAGTATTTTTTTCCATAGCAGAGCAGAACAACTGGGAGTGGTAAATTAGAGAGAACAACAAAGGAGGTTAATGTTCTGTAGCAACTTAACATGCCACGGGCCTCAGGTAACTCCATAAAGAGTGCCTTCTCCTTTGTACTTGCATTATTTCCATACAAGAAAAAAGAGAGTAGATCAGCCTCACCTTCTAGCTAAGTTTTCTCATGTAAGGGTTTCCCATAGAAAATGTTTGAATTATCTTGTGGATGGTGTGTGATCGTATTTTACTGTTCTCTATTTTCCACATTTTATCTATTTCATGCATAAGTAGAAAATTAGTAACTAACTATTCTGGAATCTAAAGGAATTAAACCTTTATAGTGCATATTTCAGTTTTATTTATCAAATCTGTTGTGATGAACTATTCCAATGGAATATCCACGAAAATTTACAGATCATATTCGTATTAGAAAAGGTTTTTCTTTTGGGTATTTTTGGGAAGTTGCAGGATCCAAGAATCGACTTAAAGAGAAGTTGCAAAAACCCTAGCCATGTTGGACGAGTATGTTAATAATAAACCTTGAGATCATACATAAGAGAGATTTGAGAGGTTGGAAGTGCAAGTCACTGACATCAGTCACAATATAAACTTCCTCATGGAGGCTCTATCAAGAAAGCTTGGACCATTCAGAGATGATGGAGGCTCTGTCAAGAAAGCTTAGACCATTCAGAAATGATGGAGGCTCTAACTCAAAGATCAAATCGGAGGGGAAATCGGGAGATCAAGAAGACTTACTAAAGGAGTCATGGAAAGAATCTGAGAAAGAGAAATTGAGCTCGAGTGCCATGAACCCTTCACAGTACCTATTCAAAATGGAAGAGAAAGTGGAAATAAATCCATACCAAGGTGAGATCGATGCATTAAAAATGAATCATTGGTTGCAACAACTAGAAGTTTATTTTAGCGTGCACCATATAGATGAAGAGTAGAAGATTTCATTTTCTAGATTGAAGTTAGAGGGACATGCTTTAACTTGGTGGGAAATCCATACATAAACACTTAGGTTGTAGGGTGCTCCACTGGTAACTAGGTGGGAGGACTTCAAAACCCTCATCAAGTCCCAATTCTACTATATCGGGTATTTAGAGGACCAATTGATCTAGTGACATTACTTCATGCAGAGGCAAGGGAAGAGTGTACAAAAGCAGACCATTGAGTTCAAAAATATGGCCATCATGTTGGTTATCTCTCCCAAGAACCTAGATGTGCTCCTCAAGTATCTGGGGGGTTTACAAAGCCATCTACAAAATCAAGTGATTCTCTTCAAGCCAAGGATAGTGGATGAGGCATGTTTACATGCACAATACCTAGAAAACATAGGTCAAAATAAGGGGTAGCCAAGTGGAAAGGGGGATTCCAAGGAAGGGAAGAAGAAGTGGAAAGGGGGAAAAGATAAGAAGACAACAACCAATGCACATCAATGAAAATATCCCAACAACCATTGAAATCATTGCAACATTGATGGCCACACTGAGGAAAAATGTTGGAATCTACATCCAAATCTAAACCTGAAGAACCGCAAGAAGGATGGAAATAAAAAGAACCTTCGAGTTACATATTCAAGCAATCATGTTGAAATTAACTCAGATGTGGATGAAAAGATTGTCTGCACATCTATGTAGATGGAGGTGAATCTAGGTATCCTTCATCACTAGGAAGAGAAGGAGATGACCAAGCTCTTCCACATCAAGACTTAGGTCAATAAGACCAAGATATATTCTTTATTTTACTATGGTTCACATGTTAATCTCATAGCAGTAGATTTGGTAAAAAATATTGGATTGGAGGTTCAAGATCATCTTAACCCCTATCCATTGAGTTGGGTAAACAAGGATGCAGGGATAAAGGTAATGAAACAATGTAAGATTAAATTTGTTGTAACTATTGATTTTATTGATGAAGTGGAGTTGGACGTAGTACCCCTTGATGTATGTGGAGTAGTGTTTGGAATCCATTACATGTATATAAGGGATGAAATCTTCATGCGAATAGACAACCAATATTGATTGATCAAGGATGGGAAGTCCTACATCGTCAATTTCCATAAAGGCAAGTTGAAGATCTCACTGGTAAGTGCCAACCAAGAAAAGAAGTTGACTAGTTCTAGTAATAAATATGTTTTAATTTTCTTAAAAGAAAATCGGTCTGATGATGAGTCAATGGGAGTGAAGGAATCCCTGGAGGGGTGTACTAAAAATAAAAAATATCAATTGGAGGAGTTTCTATAGACATACAGAGGAGTGTTCCAAGAGCCCAAAGGGATACCACCTAAGAGGGAAGTGGAGCATGAAATCCATTTATTGCTAGAGTCCCCCTTGCTAAATATTGGGTTGTATAGACAGTCAGTTCTAGAAGCGAATGAAGTGAATAAGCACTTGCAACAGTGTTTGGAGCAGGGTGTGATTCAACCAAGTACCTCACCTTGTGGGTCACCCATAATAATTATTCCCAAGAAGGATGGGACTTGGAGAATGTGTATCAATTGCAGGGTACTGAACAAAATTACACTGAAGAATCAATACCCTCTTCCTAGGATCGATGATCTATTGAACCAATTGCAGCATGAAAAGTACTTCACTAAGCTGTATTTGAAATTAGGATATCACCTGGTACAAGTCAAAGAAGAATAATCTTGGAATACTTCCTTCAAGACAAGGAAAGGTCTGTATGGTTGGTTGGTTATTCCATTTGGTTTATGCAACGCACCAACTACATTGATGAGACTAATGAATGATGGTTTATGCCCTTATCTAGATTCATTTGTTATTGTCTATTTTGATGATATACTAGTTTATAGTGCTACCTGGTAGGAGTACATGTCACATCTTATATAGGTGTCAAAGACCCTGAATAAGCACAAATTGTTGTCCAATCTCAAGAAATGTGAGTTTTCTAAGTAGTCTTTAGTGTATTTGGGGTAGGTGATCAATGGGGGGGATCTCAATATAGATATCGCAAAGATGGAGGCCATCATGAAATGGCTATTTCCTACAAATTTCAAGGAAGTTAGGATTTTTTTGGGGCAACACAATACTTTCGGAAGTCCATAGCTTCATTTTCAGCGGTAGCTACACCACTCCACGCAATAATGGCTAGTGGTAACAGTTTCCAGTGGGGGAAGAATCAACAAAAGGCCTTTGATGAGCTAAAAAGAAAGATCAGTCAAGCACCAATGCTCATGCTACCAAACTTGTAGAATCCCTTTGAAGCAGAGACATATGCAAGTGGGTATGTCATGAGAGAAATATTGATGCAAGGAGGAAGGCCTGTATGATATCATTCTAAAGTATTTCATGGGGAGGTTCTCAACTACCCTACCTACGACAAGGAGCTCCATGCCTTGGTAAAATATTTCAAAAAGTGGAAACACTATTTGATGGGAAAGGATACTATCATCCACTCAGATCACTAGCCACTACAATATTTGCAAGCCTAGAGTAAGCTACAACAAACTAGGCATTACAAGTAGATGGGGTTTTTACAACAATTTCATTTGGTCATAAATTATAAGAAGGGTAGCACAAAAAAGTTGGCATACATTATTTCATGACCACCCACATTCAATATTACAGCTTTGGGATCTATGATGCACATGGATATTTTTACCCATGATGCATATAAAGAGGCATACACTGAAGATGAGGACTTCAAAGAGGTGTTTCAGCAGCTATAGGGCCAAATTCATATAGAAGAAGATGATGGAAATGATGACTATAATTCCCACAATGGTTTTCTCTATAAGCTCGACAAGGTTTATTTTCCTAAAGGTGAACGATTGCAGCTTATCAGAGAGGCTCACACCTCTAAGGTTGCAGTACATTTTGGTGTTGGGAAGACAATTGCCAACATACAGAGGTATGTGTATTGGCCCAGAATGCAAGAAGATGTAGAAAGATATATTAGAGGATGTATACTTTGTTGTACTAGTAATCACAGTAACATGAAGCAAGGTCTATACCATCCCTTACATGTACCCACTTGACCTTGGGAAAGTATTTACGTGGATTTTGTGGGAGGTTTACCAACAACTATGAAGGGACATGACTATCTATTTTTGGTAGTTTACAGGTTCATAAAAATATGTATTCACATGCCTTGTAAAAATACCATCAACAGACAAGAAGCAACAAACAATTTCATTGAACAGGTATGGGTGCACTTTGGGATACCAAGGAGCATCATCTCAGACAAGGATACCATATTTATCAGTGCATTTTGGATACATTGTGGGAGAATATGGACACTAAGTTGAAGAGGTCTACAAAATTCCATCCATAGACCGATGGGAAGACGGAAGTAGTAAACAATACTTTGGTGCATCCGATGACCTAGGATGAAAATATCATCGATATACAACACTCTTATAAGAGAACAGTCCACACTTCTACTAATAATTCACCATTTGAAATGTGTTTCAAATATTTTCCACATTCACCCTTAGATGTTTTATATGGACATGAATGAGGAGTGAGGGAGGACCTCATGAGAGATGCATTAAAAGTAGAAAAAATTGTTGAGAAGATCGGGAAGATCTGTTTTCAAGTACAAGAGACGTTGAAGAAGTGATGAGAAAAGTACAAGGCTAGACATGAACAACAAAGAATAGAGAGAACATTTAGAGTGGGAGATAGAGTATGGTTACAAATGAATAAGGAAACGCTATAGGATCCTGGTAAGAAGATCAAGGCTCTACGGTATGGTCCTTTTGAGGTATTGGAAAAGGTAGGAGATAACACCTACAGAAGCAATATACCCTCATACATGCACATTTACTCAGTAGTGAATGTGGAGAATCTCAAACTCTATGAGCCTTCCATGTTGGATTAGGAGGAGTAGTAGGTCCTACCTTTCATAGAGGACTTAGCACCAGATGCTCAAGAAGAGTTAGCAGAGGACACAATTTTACAAAAGTAGTGCAGAACTACAAGACAAGGGTAGTATGACCTTTATAAAATTGGGTTGAAAGGACAACTTCCAAGCAAAATAACGTGGTACTTCAGGGAGAAGGTAGAGGAAAAATTTCCTCACTTCATTTAGTAAAATTTTGGGGACCAAAAGCCTCCCTAAATGGGGAGGTATTATCCGGATTGGATCATTATATTATTTTTCATCTACCACGATGTTTTCAGAGTGGAAAAATTTGGAGGAATCAACTTGCAGGGTCATTTTAGTGGCAGGTCCCAGTTTGGAAAATTGGGGTCTAGAACCTTCCATAGCCATTTCGAGGAATTAAATGATTTTTTTAGGTCTTGTTGTTCAAAACTTTCCCCCACCCCTTTAACGGTGTTATACACTCCAAGACCTTTCCAATGATGCACATCATACATCAATTGGAGTTTGTATGCACAAGTTATGCCTCTCGCAAGTTGACATGTTGTGTTGACCACCATGGTACGAGAGGATGCCACGTCAGCCCCCATTACTCATGCATATGGGGCTAACCACATGATGAATTTCAATAATGTTCTATAAGGTCCAAAACCCTACCACAATTGAGGGTTGACGAAGTAAAAAATATACCCCTAGATGGCTATCGAGCTATGATAAATACCAGGCCACTAGGAGGACAAGGGGTTCCATTCTATGTTATAATTATATTGTGTTCTATAGCAGAGTAGAACAATTGGGAGTGGGAAATTAGAGAGCATAAAAAAGGTAGTTAATGTTTTGTAGCAGCCTAACAGGCCATAGGTCTCAGGTAATTCCATAGAGAGTGTCTTCTTCTTTGTACTTGCATTATTTCCATGCAAGAGAAAAGAGAGCAAAGAAGCCTCACCTTCTAGTTGGGTTTTCTCCCGTAAGGGTTTCCAAAAGAAAATATTTGTGTTATCTTGGGGATGGTGTGTGATTGTATTTTATTGTTCTCTATTTTATGCATTTTATCTATTTCATGCATAAGCAGAAAATCAATAACTAAACATTCTGGAATCTAAAGCAATTTAACCTTCATAGTGTAGATTTCCATTTTATTTATCATATTTGTTGTGACGAATTGTTCCAGTGGAATATCCACGACAGTTTACAAATCAGAAGAGGATGTGGTTCCCTCATTTAGGGGATAATATTCTCATCTAGGGGATAATATCTCATACCAAGGGGCTCCCTCAACATAGACAAACGAACTTAGGAAAATAACTACTAAGTGGGTGTGTAATATCTCCAATACCCCTCCCCCCCGCCC
>JASDQU010711172.1:2853-15731 GCA_032191745.1 Picea mariana
AGTTGTTCCCAATCCGACAATTTTTCCCTTCCATTGACAGGGTCTTGATAACTATGCCAACTCTTGGGAAGTCCTAGGAGAGCCAATCTCACCAAATCATCAACAATGACTATTATTCCTACACTTCCAAGCTCATATCAACATTGGACAAACTTCATGAGGTATTTTGGAATGGTGTCGCCCTTTTCCATCTTGATCTTCTTGAGTTTATCTTTGAGCACCAATTTCCTATGTTGCTACTGTTTTGGATCAGATCTGTCAAAACCTTCCACATTGCATGTGGTGTGGTTTTCCCATGGAGACTTGAGACAATGTGGTCTCGTACTCCCTCCAACAGAATCCTCCCCGCCTTTGCCACTTTCTTTTGCCATGCATCAATATTTGTAGTGTCTGTCGCATCCGGCTTAGGAACATCTTTATGAATGTAATCCTTCAAGCCATTGTCTTTGAGTACTTCTTCCATCCTGTCCTTCCAAGAAATGTAGTTCGAGCTGCCCTCGAGTGCATACTCCAACCTCAAGCCATTAAAAGAAATTTCAATCTTGAATAAACTGTTGCACCAAGAAAGTCCTGCAAATTCGAATGTTATCCAACCACAAACTCAACTGCTGCAATCCCTCTTTCCCTGGGAGGTTCACACCCCACCTGTGAGTAGCCTGAGGGAAGTTTGCACCATGCCTATGTATATCATGCGAACTTGACTAGGAGGTTCGCACTGTAATACACTGTAGGGTGAGGGGAGTTCGCACCTCTCCCTTGATCAGCCTGCGAGAATGCTCAGGGAAGTTCACACCTCTCCTTTGACTAGGGTGCGAGAATTTTTGCTTTGATAACTGAGCATAGTCTACAGTACTCACTTTCACGCCCTACTAGAGACGGGACCTGAGAAAATGAAATTATGTTCGCACCTCACTTTCTTAGCTCTTTGGCCTCCGTGGCTTTGATACCATGTAGAAATTTCAATAAAAATTAAGTATTTCCTGTGATTCTCCCGATTTAACAATTATACACCACTGTTAAATACATAATCTCTTCTACTATTATTCTTGTGAAAAATTAAACCACGATCACAACCACAATCACAAAGTGAAATATCAAGAACACATAACACATAAGTTTTTACTGGGAAAGTGTAAAGCTAAAAACCCCACTATCATATATTATGTATATCATGAATCATGAAACAATCTCATACAAAACTCTAATCCAAGAGCTCTCAATACAATACAATTGTCTCACACTATCATACACAAATTAGCAAATACATGTGCCAATTCTTTGTGTCCAGACAACCTGCCTCCTCTGCACAATCTCTGCAATTAGAATTCTCACAATTTTGAAATTGCCTAGTTTGCACATGCTCATAAGCATATCCACCGCATGTGTGATCAAATCACAACTGATAGCCAAACTGTCCCTTTCACCTGTTATCTCAACTGGGTCTCCACTAGATCTGACATGCATGTAGTTAACCGTGGTGAATCTTCAGTTGCATGTGAGTTCACTGATTGTGAATTAATGTCTAATTAATTCACTGAAATCTCACTAGTGCAAGTTTAGTTACAACTAGTACAACTAAGCTTAACTCAGTTAACTACACTTATAATTCTGTTACAAATCCAACTCACTCAGTTATGAATGAAATAATAGATTAATATTTATTGTCCAATTTATTTAAGGGAAAAGTAAATTAGACACATGTTCCTTGTTGACTTTTCAACACTCGATTGCGGGGCACCATCACATTATCATGGTTGTGGATTATTTTACTAAGTGGGATGAGGACATTCCTATAGTTAAATCCGACAGTGAGACTGCAACACACTTCGTATTCAATCAAATTATAGCTCAGTTTGGAATTAGGAAGGATATTGTCACTGGCCATGACAGTCACTTTCAGAACATGATGATGACATAGATGGCATCAAAATTGGGGTTCAATAAAGATCATTCATCGTCATATTATCCCCAAGAAAATGGCCAAGTAGAGGCCATGAATAAATCTCTCAAGGCCATTTTGCAAAAAATTGTCAGGGATAATCAATCTAACTGACACATGATATTGTACCCTGCTCTATGGGCATACCAAACCGTAGTAAAGACTTCCACTGGTTTTTCACTGTTCTAGTTAGTTCACGGAGTGGAGTCACTCCTTCTCATTGAATGCAAGATCCCTTCTATTAAGTTATCAATTGAGCTCCTACCTAACATGACTCCTCTCAAATAATGCCTTGTACACTTGGAGCAACTTGATGAGTAACGTCGATAAGTCACCCTAGACATCAAGGAGAATAAGCATCATGTTAAGGTTTCGTATGATAAATATGTTCGTCCCCGAAAATACGTTGAGGGTGACTTGGTCCTTCTTTATGACAAAGCTAAGGAACAACTGGGAGTAGGGAAGTTCAATCCCATGTGGAACAATCCTTATATAGTGAGACGTGTCCTAGAAAAAGGAGTCTATGAGTTAGAGGATTATGAAAGGAACATTATGAAAGATCCCATAAATGGGCTCTATCTCATAAAGTATTATGCTTGACCCCTCCAACGCAAACATGAAATTTGTATACTATTGTACTTTAGTGTATATAGTTTTCTTTTGTTATTTTGTGTCACTGGTTTTCTTATTGAGTTTCTCCTTGGTTGGCAGATGTCAATGAAATCGTTGGTGTTCTTAGTGTTAGCGATAAAAAATGCACTGGTATTTTGATGAGCATTTCCATCACTCTTCAAATGATTTATCGTTTTCTTCAGTTTCTTTGCCAGTATCTTAACCTCCATAGTGTTCATCAAGCTCCTTCGTGATTACTTTGTTCAAAAATCCTTTGTTTTTATGCCTTTGGACCTACAATACAAGATACAAATAACAAAATGTCATTCCATTGCTTTTATGTCTTTTATACTTTGATAAATTTCCCTAAAGCAAAAGCGATGTGTCCTTTAAGTGACTTAACCCTAGGTTATGTTATATACTATTTTAAGTCCAATCCTACTATTAAATCTAGTGCATGGACTAAAGTCTAAGGTTGAGGTCACATTAGAGTCCAAGCTCTAAATGTTAAATCACAATATATAACACAAATATTAGTGCTCCTAGCTATGAATCTAGCCACATCACTCGTCAAATTTCAAGTTACATGTTCACTAGCCAAGACTTCATGTCCACATGTCAATCACAAACCACATGTTAATTTATATGACCAAGGCCATGAGTCAGCAACAAGTCATACCACACAATGCACAAATCCAAGCCACAGATTCACCTATAGTCTCAAATCGCAGGCAGAAGCCATGAGTCAAACTTCAACTCAGTTACATATCGACACATCCAAGCCAAGCGCAAGTGTCGAGTCCTACTCTCTCATCAAATGATTTATCCAGCAGTCAAAACCATGTACTGAGTGTGTTGTCACATGTGAACACTACCCCTGAATATTCAACAAATCGATAGCAGTGTTTTCATTAGGGTTTTTGATGACAGAAGGCTGATTTTGTTTATGATGAGGATAGATGGGTGTTTGAAACATTTGACAGGTTGAAGGCATTGGGCCGCATGGAACAAGGGCCACAAAAAGAAATGAACCACGCATTATATATTGTAGATGCCACATGATTTTGTAGAGGTTTTAAACCCTTGTTTTCTTGGTTATCCACAAGATGTAGAGCCAAAAAAATTAGCACTCCTTTCAGCTCTGGGCATTACCTTGGGTATTTTCTTCATTTGTGGTACAACAATGATACTATAGCTGAGTTTGGTGATGCCTGTAGTGCATCTTGGTGAAGTCATTTCTGAGAGGGCTCATTTTGCTTTGATTTCAACTGTGAATCTTCATGACACAGGGTCGAGGCTTTATAATCCAGGGCTCAATTAACATATTGGGAATTTATTTTTTCCCAACATTCAGTAGCACTTGAGGGAGTAATGGACATCATACAAGAAATGCCTCATGATGCTCATTCGATGGGTATGTTTATTCAGATGCAAATCTAGAATTGAGGGGACAAGATCTTTACAATTTAATTCGAGACAGGCAGATTGCATGTGTCATTGAATTTGCGTAGATCTGTTCATCTGGCGTATGCTTTTTGTGATACAGGTATAGATTTTATGGACAGAAGAATTCTTTGCATCTTTTGACAAATGATTGATATCACAGAGCCCACATTGGTGTGAACTAATGGTGTTGAACTGCCAAAGAGATCGGGCTCTAGCAGATCTGGAAAGGCATATGCAATGAGTATGGTATGAATCAGGTAGATCTTCAGGGAATTCATACTATTCAAAGGGCATTGCACAATCATCATGATCAGAAGTGATGAGAGTTATTTATCCTTTCAAAAATTGGATTACGAATATCTAGATTGTTGCAGATGTCAAAGGCAAAAGAAGATTGTGTTGTTTGGAAAAGCCATGGCGATCAATGGCATCATAGCCAGATCTAACCTCATTGCAGATTGAAAATTTGAATATCCAAGTTTTGAAGGCGACATTACTGATCATTATCATCATGGCATGATCTTTACTGAATATATTTCTCTTGTCGAGCTGATGGCCTGTAAATGGCAATCATCTTATGCAATTGCTGAAGAATCTAACACTCTATGCAGGATCATTGCTACTCTGCATAATTTTCTTCTCAAAGATAAAAAAAAAACTTTCACCATCTTAGAAGGTGAAATTATAACCAATTAGCTGTTGAAAAGAAGAGCTTTCATCAGCTAATTAGCAAATCTTAAGGAAAAATAGTTGGTGAAACCCGAGACAGGCAACAGAGGTGTATTTTTTCCCAGATCGAAGTTTTTCTCAACATAATATCTCGAAAATTATTTCCAAAGATACATATTGAATTAAAGCATCAAATCCAAAATCCATATTTGATGCAAAGGAGGTTAGAAGAGGTGTTCAAGTTGATTTGGCACCTATTTTGGGGGCAATAAATCAGGGTTTTTTCTAAACTTGGCAAATTCTAATTTCATTTTCCTCAAGAGATATCAAATAGGAAGGCTTATCTGCACAGCACAGAGGTTCTACATGATCTGAAGACCATAGAATGAGGAATTGACCTCATTTTAAGGATCTCTTCCTCTCTTTTTGTAAAATTGTTTTGACTTTCTATCTTTAGCATATCTGATCCATTCTTTTAGGATCTGAACTTTTATTGTAAAGCTATAAAGATGAAGATATGAGATGAACTAAGGGGCAATCAGGGATACATTTTTTGCTACTGTATTAGACTCTTATCTTAATAGAATCACAGTCTTCTTTTTCTTTCAATGTCAGATTTGTTCATGTACTTCGTTATTCTATACTTTACTTCAATTTAGCTCAGCTTCTAAGAACTGTTATCTTCTTATTAAGTTCATGAACTTGAATTAAAGGACTTCTTGCTATCTTGTATGACCCTGCACATTGTTGTATTTGGTTATCTAGACTAGTATTCTTCATACCCTGTTCCAATTACTTTGTCTAATTATTGATTTCTAAAAGCATTGTCTTATTCAAATGCATGATAAGATCTCCTTTTCATTAGCCATTAAGTTATCCCATTGTTCCAAGCATACCTAATTATCATATTCTTAAGTTACCAAGCATCTTTGGCTTACAACCCCAAAGAGTTTCTTGGAGAGATAACACTTAGGATTCATGGATGGTGCCAGTCATCATACTTGAAATGTAGCTTCCGTCGCTTGGGTTATCTATTCACCTGAGGGACAGTTGGTGTCTTCAGGAGGCGTTTGTCTATAGCTATTGACGAACATTGTGGTTGAGTATAGCATCGTTATTGAGCTATTACACGATGTCATTTCTCATGGTGTTCAATATTTAGAGGTTCACTTGGATTCCTAGTTACTTGCGTGTCAATTGAAAGATAGGTATTGGGTTAGGGATCCTACGCTACTCCGACGATTCCTTCGTGTGCAAATTTTGGAATGATATTTTGATTTCATTACTTATAATAGTGTCCCTATAAGTTCTAATCAATTATCTGGTGCATATGCTAATTACGTTTTAGATTGGAATTTGTCACATAACTAAGAAAAGGATACACACATTCATACATTCATCCATTGTAATATATATAAGTAAATATGAAGACCAAAAGTTCTTGTATTTCATTCATCAAGTTCAAAAAATATGGTATCATGGTACAAAATTAGGCTTGTATCCTTCAAACATATATGGCTGGTAAATCAAATGACCATGGTGGCTAAGCCTATGGTCCTGGGTGCATGTTATGATAACACACTATAGTGTTAGCGAGACATCAAAAGAGTCTCACCCACGCATGGGGTACACCTACAACCTTCCTTTTCATAGTATCAGGAAGATCCTCGACCTGGAGCATAGGAATCATGTGTGTCAGGCTTGATAGGTTTCCCTACATGTTTTGAAGAACTCGCTCTACATCTGTTATAACCCTAAATTGCACCATAAATGCATACCTGTAATTTGGCCCTCTTACTTACCATTTTTGCCAAGCCATCACTGAGCAACTATTCTTAAAAACCATATTTTTGAAGATGTACATGCTCTGCACCACTACTGCCTATGTACACACGCCTTCTACACCACTACATCTCGCTTACATATGCTAGTTGCACCATTACATCCCGCATGTACCCACAAATGCTGCAAAAATTAAAAAGTTGCAAGGAATTAGTTGAGATTACTGGCTATTGGGTAGTTTTCCAACTCTCCCACCACCTATAGCCTGTCACCCAACCGAATAACCATCCTTTTTTCATATTAAAGGAGGTGTTTAGGTCTCAATCCTAAGAGAAGCATAAGAATAGTGAAACTCTTCCCGTTTCACATCCCCTCCTTGCCCTAAGAATTTGCAGCCACCTTGTGAGTTTTGAGCCAGAATTGTCCATTCTTGCCTTTTTCCTCCATTGTAATCCTATTCCATTTCCCTAGAGAGAAGTGTGAGAGGAGAAGGATACGTGGAAGCATAGTTGGAGCTTGGTGAAGAGGATCCTGGACCAGGTTCGAGGAGCAGTCGCCGATCTCATTTTAAGTAAACTTTGTGATTCTAATAAAATAAGTACTTTTTCGATCCCGCCATATGATGTGTTCAATATTTATGTTTGATTCATGTTTTATTATGACATCTAACCCACTAATTCATATATGAGATGCATGTTCGTAGCTTCTTGTTTGTATTTTTGTGAATGCAGGTCAGCCTTGGGAGGAGACTTGTATTCGAGGAGCAATTGAACGCGAAAGGATTGACACCGGATGCAGAGTTTAAGGTAGATTTACCATATCCTTTTACTTTGTATTTCATGCATGAATGTGGGGTATAGTCGGGGTAGTTATAAAAAAGTAAGAGACTTTTAGACGGTTAGATCTGCCTACATGTTGAACCCTAGTGTAGTCCATAGGGGGGTTTTTCGGCTATAGCAACATCCTTGCCAACCATATCCTCCCCTTGACCCCTTCGTCGATGCCATGGGTATCCATCTGGTCATCGTGGACCTACATCTGCATAAGAGAGATAAACGTTAATATATGATGCCATAACAAAAATATTTGTGCTTTTGTTTTGCATTTATAAAATGAAATATACAAAAAAATAAATTCTTACAATATCCCCAAAGGTGGATCCTAGTGGTAATGGTATGTCACTATCCCCTTGGTAATCGATCCCCTCATAGGGATAGTCATCGATGGAAATGATCTATCGTCGCCACCAGTGAAAGAACTCATCATATCGGGGGTTGGTACCCTACCACCTCCCAATCACCTCATCACTTCAGTCCACCAGGTCATGGCTAGATCGCATAGACCATGTGGAGGAAATTCCACTCTAGGAATAAGGTTTGGAACCCTCTCAAAGAAAAAACTACATAAAATTGATGGAAACCCAAAATTTTTCATCCTCCCAAGTTTGTAGTCAGTAAGTTGGCTCTTCATTTTGGGCAATAGCGACGTGCTCCAATCATAAATTGTGGGTCTCAAAAACTCCACAACATAAAACATAAGTGGCCTTGATGTCTCATGTAGTGAGGTCGATCTTGATATCCATGTGAGCACTAGGATATAACCTCCAAACTAAGGTTATGAATCACCCTAATAGGGAGTTGGCTCCCCACTTTCTTTGTATCTCTGACACTGTAGGTGGATATGTACTCTTCTATGGTCCTCCCACCTCCATCCCATTGGGCCTTGAGGTTTACCATCTCACCCTAGTGAGACAATCCTGTAATGAAACAAATGTCTTCCACCTCAATTCTCAATCTTTGTCCATTGAGATTGAAGGTCTCGGTCTCCAAATCCTACTAGTTTATTAGCATTTGGAGCAACCTCTCTTGTGCCCTCATTCCTTTTATGGCCCAAAAATTATAAATCCCACCTCTTTTCAATGCTTGTTGGGCCCTCAGATCACATTCCATTACTGCATCGACATCCTTGTGCTCCCTCTCTCTCCATTTAATCACCATCCTACAAAATAAAAGTAAAAAATTTGAGTTATTTCTCATAAAAAAAAATCTACGGACTTGTACATGGGAAACAATTTGAAAATTCATGTACATTGGGTCGTGTATGTGACTCGATAAACTATATCTCGCATACACCAATTTCCATACCTTACGGCCTCCATAACTCAAAATTGAGCACCAATTTCAAAATATAAACCATTGAAATCAAAGAGCATGGGATGGGCACTTACTTGGTCTAGATGGTTTCCAATTTCATTGACCGTAGCTCCTGGAATCCTCACTAGAAGATCGTGGGTGAAATGGCCTCAAAAGCACTACGTGGGTAAAAAAATCAAAATGACATGGTAAAACTTATCATTTTTACTATTTGTAGAAATTTTTTACGCACTTTGTATATTTTTCACCCTGTATTTCCTATTTTTGAAACCATATGGACTAGTGATGCATTGTAGGACCTGGTTTGAATTGGTTTTTTTCAGGATACAATGAATTTGTAGCATTTTTTAGACCGTTTGTGCCTCTGGTAGGTATATATCATCACTGACATAGAGGATAGGTTTTCACCTTGCTTCACATTTTTGCATCGTCCCATGACCATAATTGATATGCCCTAGGTACGAACCCATTTTTTAGAGGCACAAAACCTTCTTGTTGTTACTATAAGTGTCGTTATCAAGTGGTATAAACTTACCAAACACAGGAGCCCTAGTTAGAACACTTTTTCCCATTTGGTGCCCATGCAAAAGTTACTCCATAGGTCTGAGAATCCCTTATAATCTTGTTACGATTTTGTGTTCAAACCTCATTCTTATTAGTGAATCTCATTCTAACCACTACCTCTGGGACTCCCTCCATTATGTGTTTCTTAGAACAACATCCTAGAGTCTTAGTTAATCTATTTTGAAACTCCTCAAAATGAAAATATTATCGAGTGATCTTGTATCTTTCACACTCATTAAATGGATTTGAAAGGACGTCTATTTTGGTATAAGTTTAACCCTTTTTCCGGACCAAAAAAACTAATTACAAAAAATGAATACTCTAGTCACCATTGGCTAGAAGAGTTCTCCTTGGTATTGTTTTAGGATTTTTAGAGCCTAGGGAACTAAATCTATGAAAAGAACAATACATGAAGTTTCTTCCTAATGTCAAGTTGTAATTGCATGTCATTATTCTACATGCATTGTTGAGCCTAATGTCAGCTCCCACTTTCTATTTATAAGCCTATTTCCCAAACAATTCTCAACATTCACCAAGCAGTACCTTCTATATATCCTTTGCAACTTAACACCCTTTACCCCACGAGAAAACATTCCCTCGAGTGTCCATATCTTGCATGTGTTCCCTTGTATCAAGCATAGGTATGTTCCACTTCATGGAACTAGTTAGCTTGTTCGCAACACTCATTTCCTCTCTTGTATCACAACATTCTTTCACATCTATATAAAAAAAGGGTAGAAAAAGAGTATTGTCTCATATCGGCAGTGGTTGTTTCTCCTTTCAACAGAGCACACTTTTTTGAGTCCATTCATCAAAGGTTTGGGTTTAGTATGACCTTAGAAATCTATATTAGTTACTCAGAGTTTTACTCCTCCAACTAGTTATTCTTCCAGTCCCTATGAAGAGTTTATCGATGCCTCCTGCATCAATTTTTTTTATCTATGATCAGTCTTGAGTCTATGTTTCCCGAGTTATCCATCTGTCTCATGCTCTGGTTCAAAGGAAGTATAAACCTGTGTCGGTCATTCCTCAAAATTCTTGACTTTGCATGTCGACCATCCCCTTACAAGTGAATCTCAGAATCACATGAAGTTGTGGTCCTATCTTGCACCCTAGGCCTACTTTCATCATTGGTAGGTGACCTTGAACCCAACAGATGACATCTCTTCATTGGTCGTTGATTGGGTGGTTTCCCTTGTGTTCAACGATAAGAGATATTTTCACACATTGGGATTCATGCAGTGTCTTGGATTCCATTATACCTTATTGGTGGTTTCCTCACCTCTGTCAGCAGTTTTCATTATTGTTTGTTATTCAAATGGTCTCTTTTGTGTAATACTTGCATATGGCGCACATGAGAGATGCACATGGTCATTGGTTCATGCATACCTTGTTCATCGAAGTTCTTCCTAATCATCAAAGTATTGTTTTCTACCTCATGCTGGATGACGAGGGATACCTTAATGATATCCTTTCAGTAGATTCCATTCCATCGACTTCAACTCATCTATTCTGGAATGAAATATAGAGTCATAAGTGTACATAAAGGCTTGTAGTTATCAGTGGTAGGTTCTCTCACCATCAACAATTGGGAATACATCAATGTCTCCTGCTCAATGGATTCCTCAAGTGTTCGAACTCAGCACCTTTATTCACACTTGTGGAATTTAATTGGTGCCTGGATGCCTAATTTCATCATCGGTGGGTTGTCTCACGTTTGTTAATGGTATACCTCAATGGCCGATAATCAAACAAAGTCTCATTGTGTTTGACTTCAACTCCTTTTATTCACACGATGTAGAGTTGCACCATTCACGGTAGAAGACATCGAGTTCACAGTAGCAACACCTCATACCAATTGTTGTCTTTCATTGTACCAATACCTATATGAATTCGGTTATCATGGGAGATCAAATTGTACTTCATTATATACATATATCTCTAGTTGATTTTGAGACTGGACTCCACTATGACTGCTTACAACATATGTCTACTCGGTATTGACTATTCATGGCCATGAATAGTTATCTTCTATATATTCACATGGATATGTGGTGTACTTCAGATTGGAAGCCATGTGTACAGATTCAATATGTATTCTAATATTCTGACAAGTGATTAATTCCTCTAGCTAGGTCCTCACTACTCCACTTCTAAGAATTATAATGTATTTCGGCCATCGTGATTTCTCCTCTGAACTCACACAGTAGGAGCATATTTTATAGAAATTTTTTTCACACTCTATGCATCATGCTTTGGTGGCCTTTTCTTTTCCTCAATAGACTCAATTACCCTATTTTTCTCAATCCAAAGTCAAAAATTCAAACTTTTGTGCATATACGCGGGCTACAATTAGATAACTTGTGTATACGCAGGTTGTTCCATTACAACCCGCGTACATCAAGTTTTTTGCTCAAAATTAAAAAGTTTCAGGTTTTCCATGCCAAGTCATAGGATCCATAACCTTTGGCATTTCATATTCTGAAAACGCTCTGATTCAACCCTTCAATTCCCTTTGGAGGCTATAAATTGAGCCATATACAAGCGTTGAAGAAGAGAGAAAAAGTTGAGAGAAACTACACTCTGGAGAAATTTCACCTCATATTGAGTCTGCATCCCTTTGTCCTTTAAGTCTTAACTTCCCTTATGTTCACCCCCCAAGCTCTCCCTATTTTGTGAAGGAGGAACCAATTAATCCTAACACTTATGAACTTTCCTTGTGGAGGATTGAAGTGGTGAAGGCCCATGTGAAGGGACTTAGTTTCTCGCTTCCGACAAGTGTCGATACAGAAGGTTGTCACCTATGTACTTCTGTTGATTATATTAATATAAATACCCTTTTCTTGTCCAATTATATGTTGCAAATGTTTTCATTATTTTCCATGGGTAAATTTTTTGTACATGTTGATGAACTATGCTAGTTTATATGCTAACATTTCATATATTTTCCATATGCTTGTGTATCTTGGATGTTGAGGACAAGGTGTAGGTATCATGCATTGGATTGTGAGCTCAACAATGGTATCCTACAGACATCCAAAAGAGTTAGGCTTCTATCATTTCTTGTGTTGGCATTTCCATTTGTCTAGCATACTTTATATTTGTTGTTATGTTTGTTGTGGTCCTACCCCAAGCCACAGAGAGTTATTCCTCGTAACAATTATTATTATTATTATTATTGTTATTATAACTAAGTTATTATTATTATAATGTAATTATTGTATTTAGTCTCACTTCATTTATATTTTTAGGTTTTTGATATAGCTATAGCTGACATCCTTGATTTTTCCTCGTCATTTTTAGTATTTATAAGTTGCTCCTCATCTCATCTCATCCTCGGCTTTGTGTCCTGAAGATGGATCGCCTTGTGGATCTGAAACATCGACCAGTAACAAATAATATTCTGGATATTCTGAACCAACTTGAATAAGAAAAGATAGCTAGATAATTTAAAGTGGGAGAACATGCATTTTTTAAAGTAAATCCCAAGAAGAGGTCATTGAATTTGGGCAGTTGTACCAAACTAGCAGCTAGATTCTGTGGCCCATTTGAGATATTGGAACATAATAGGGCTAGTTACATACATGTTTGCATTGCCTACTTCCATGAATATGCATAATATATTTCATGTCTCGTTGTTGAAAAAGTATGTGCATGATCATAACCATGTGATTGATTGGAATTTGATTCAGGTGGATCTAGAAGGAGACTTT
>JASDQU010711173.1:7211-17279 GCA_032191745.1 Picea mariana
CTCATCTGGAATATCGGTTACCTTTATATTCAATCTTTGGAAGTTCTCAATGTGCTCGGTAACTGAACCCTTTTGCTTGAGATTTATCAATTGGCTAAAGAAGGTATTGCTCCTTGTATCCTCATAGTGTGCTATCATTTCTTCCATGAAAATTTTCCAAGTGATGAGTGATTTGCGAGAACAAAGCCATCAATACCATACAAATTGATTAGGTTCTAAATATAAAGAAGCAATTCGTACCTTTTGTGTATGTTGCACATTATGGAGATCAAACTTCCATGTGATTGGGTCCTTGCCATCAAACTTCCTCATATCGATATTAGGAACGCGTTGGTCTTCAAACAAAATTTGGAGTTTCCCCATTCTTGATTCACCTTCCTTGTGTCCTCATCATGAATTTCATGGGATGCATTTTTACTTTCAGGTGTCTTCTCTGTTGTGAAATTTTTCAATACTTCCATGATCTCCCCTTTTAAACCCTCCATCATCTCTTGTAGTTCATCTTTTGTTACTATATTCTTTTGTAAATCATTTATGTCCCTATGCATTTCTTCACCTTCATAAAACGTCCAAGTAGAATTTTCTGGAGGCTTATTTGGTGTAGAAGTTCCCTTTTTGGGTGGCATGTTGGCCAAGTATCACTTTTGAACCTTGATTTTGAGGTGGTTCTTCTAGACAATCTTTCTTCTGTTGTATCTCCCAAGTTTCATCCCTTCTAGGTATGAAACTTTCTTTTATGTAGTTCTATGATATTTCTTCTCTGCAATGCCACAGGTCTGATCAAAATTGGATGTGCCAAGTGAAATTTACGATAACTTCCCCACAACTTGTCGATTTTTGGCCTTTCTAGGAGATCTCACTTGTATAGCGTTCCCCGCAAAAACTAATTGATATAAAATTCTGAAACTGGTACCAGAAATACTACAGACTGTCCAAAATCCAATGAAACTAGACCCACTCAATTTGGATACTCTAGGAAGAATTTATGATTGTTTTACCTGGAACACCTTCTTGAGACTAGTCAATATGACTAGTCAGATACCCTATCTTACAAAGGGTGTATCTACAAATTTAAGATGACCCAGAAGATGAAATTTTTACCACAGATACCTTACTAATTTCTGTGAATAGCCTCTGGAGTTTAGGGTCTGAAACGTTACATAAATATATTTATAGCGATCATTCCACAATGACTCAGTTCAGGATGATTCCAAAACCCTATCTTGTACAGGTTGTATCTCTGAAAGTATAAGGCATCAGGAGCTTAAATTTTAATCCAACGTACCTTGATCCATTTACTAAATATCCTCCAAGCCGTTCCTTCTGAAACGTTGTAGAAAAAAAATTATAGCGAAAATTCCAAGGTGTCTCAGATGTAGCAGCGAAACCCCAAGACCTTGAGCTCTGATACCAAATGTTAAGAACCAAATATCAATATAGCATAGAAAAACCTCAGAAAAAGTACCCAACGCCTTGAAAAAGAGATAATTTCAGATAATAAGCCACTTTGAGGGGGAAACCTTCTTTTACCCCACTTAAATGTTCAAGTACCAGATGATTCAAAATGAAAATGTCTCCTTGGTATATATAGGAGACTAGGAGGTATAATTACAACTAATGGCCTAAAGACGACATAAATAAAATAACATTACAAATATAATATGCCCTAATTAAGGGGTAATGAGCCAATATTAGGGCTTAACAGAAATCCATATTGCCACCTTTATTATTATCTTTAATCATATTTGTTTCTATTTTTTGAAGCCATGTTACAATTCTAAAGAGGAAGAAATGGCAGCAATAGAGGACTATTCCAATTTAGACTAAGAGTATGAAACGTAGAATACAAGTTGGTCTTTGGTGGAATGAAGACTATCCCAAAGAACTAGCATATTATCTATAAGAATGTAGGAGAGTAAGAACACTCACTAAGAGTGTAGCCCCTTGCATGTAAATCCTCTTATTAAGAAAGAACTAAAGAAGTCAATCTTTTGTTGGTTTTCCCATTTGGGTTTCTAAGGTAATCTTTGTGTTATTATTTTGTATGTGATTGATTTCTTCAATTTTAGTTTCTTCATTTAAATTTTGGAATGTAAGTAATGCACAATCATACTTAGTGCACATTGAAATAGAAAACATAGATAACCATTTTAATTTCCATAAAAAATAATTAAGCTTTGTGTTGATGATTCATAGCGGTCATAGGCTAACCAATTATGGATCAACCAATGAGTGCCTAACTATATTGACAATGCAATAATGGGATAATGGCATGCCTAGTCTAGCTAATTAGTTTTGGGCCCACAATTGGCAAGGATAGATAAAAAAATATGTGTGAGTAAAAATTGTGTGGTTCTCAAGCATCATTGATAGGGCCATCTTGCATGGTAAAGAGTGTAGGGTGCATGAGAAAAATTTAAAAGGTATATGGTTGAAACTACACAATTCTTTTTCACAATGTTGATGTGATCATCTAGAAGGATCAAAGGCTTCTTTTGTGCATGTTGTATAATGGAGGATACTAGTGTGGTGGTAATAATCAACTGAACAATCAACAAAAGGAAGTTTTGTGTGTGACTGATGATATTATGATATTGTTTTGCTAAATTCAAATGTTTAGATTAGGTATTACTCAAGTCCATGATTCATAGATTCCATGTTGCTCCTAGAGATAAGAATGACCCAAAATAAATTTTCAAATTTATAGGGGTGCAACATCATATGTTACTTCATCCTTCAAAGTGAATTATTAGGTAACATCGATTTCCTTGCACGATTGGATCCATTCGATCTATAGGGCCATAGGTTGGGTTGTGTTGGCTTGCCAATTTAATTCACTAGATCATGGATGAGAAAATTAAATTATTCTGACTATAGTTGTCAATGATAAATTGAAAAGGTTATTTATGAGCCCACATGCAACTATGGAACAATGATTATTTCTCCTCCTTCAAATCTATTGTACTTAAAGGGAAAGTTGAGTTTATATGTGGTGTGTGGATGACGACACTAGAAGATTCAATTTTAGAGTTGGTAATCCATTTTTCATTGATGAAAAATCTTATGTAGACATATATGCAACTTGCAATAAACATATTTGTGCAACTGGAAATCCTTTTTATCATGATTGGATGCATTATGAGTGTCACACCACATACTAGTATATTTTGTGTTGTTCTATTGGTGCTTATGTGTTTGTTCTTTTGTTTTCAAAGAAGAATCAAATAGTATTGCAATAATTTTAGTATTGTGATGAGATTTCTTACTCTTGTTGGATTACTTTGCATGCTTTGTGGCATATTTCTATTGGTCATGTTGGTCACCAAAAGAGTTGGTGAATTGCTTAAATTTTTTGCTTCTTCTCAATCTGTTGCATTAATTTGAGTGCATATACAAGTGTTCGGACAACTAAGAAATATAGATTTTAATTGATGTACTAATATAAATTTGTTTGTCACTCAAGGAATAGATTTTAATCCTCTTTATTGAATGTACAATTCATGAGGGTATGGAACTCATCCATGTACTCATCAACATATGTTTACAACACTGACACAATTTCTATCACTTAATGCATGTAAATTTTAACCTTGTATAGTTAATTATTGCAAAAATATTCTTAATAAAAATAGAAAATATACAATGGATCGCACACACACATTACAAAGAGATTTTTACCCTGGAAACCCAAACTGGGAAAACCAACAACATGTTTAGAGTCGCACCTCTAATATTATATTCATCATATCTTCATTGTTTACAACACAATACATATATATGATCCCATGGAATCCAAAACCCCTAATCCATTGACTCGGATTAATCAACAACCCTAATTCTTTAACCAGAATTAGAAAACCATTGCCAAAAACCATGTGTTGAAAAACCACTAAAAAACGGACACAAAAAATGCCAAAAAAAAAAATCGGGGGTGATGCCCCTGAACCCTAGATGGGGTTACAAGGTTACATAGGCGACAATACCCATAGATCCTCTACACCAAGAGAACTTCTTAGTGCTCACAAATTTTGTTAATGAATTTGCACCATTCTTCAAAGTGTCCACCTTCATCAGAAACACCTTATTGTCTTCAACCATGTCTTTCACAAAGTGATATTGAACATCAATATGATTTGTCTTTGAATTATAAGCCAAGTTCTTCGCCAGGAATATTGCACTCTAACTGTCACAATCTATCCTTACAGCTTGTTGTACCAACCTGATACTTGAACACAATCTCTGTAAACATATTGATTCCTTGTGTGCATGAGTGGTTGTCATGTATTTATCTTTTGTGGTTGAGAGTGCCACTACATATTGTCTTTTTCTCATCCAAATGATTTCTCCTCTAAACAGGTTAAACACATACTCGCTTGTGGATCTTTTGTGATCCATATCTTTACCCTAGTCTTCATCAACAAACTCATATATGTCCAACACTATGTCCAATCTTGGTCTTCCTTAGTATCACAGTCCATAACTAGTAGTTCCACAGAAATACCCGAAAACCCTCTTTATTGTTGTCCAATGCTCATTCCCTTGTTTTGACATATACCTTCTCAAAACTCCCATTGCATGTGCAATGTCCAATATAGTACATATCATTACATACATCAAACTACCAACTGCACTAGCATATGGAGCATGGGACATGTCCTCTTCCTCTTCTTGTGTCTTGGGATACTGATCCACAAATAACTTTACTCCTACATGAATAGGAACCCTGACCGATTTACATTCCTACATATTAAACCTCTGCAATATTGTCTCGACATATTTCCTGTGATTTAACTATAGTTTCATGTTTTCCCTATCTCTTTTAATTTCCATTCCCAAAATGAAATTTGCAGCGCCAATATCCTTCATGTCAAATTTATAAGAAAACTGATTTTTCATATTCTGGATAATCTCCATGTTGATTCCTATCAACAACATATCATTCACATACAAGACCAAATAAATAATATGATCATCGATTAATTTGAAATACGACACAATGATCTGCTTTTCTCCTTGTGAAGCCAAGTTCCAACATATAAGTATCAAATTTTTGATACCACATCCTTGGTGATCGCTTTAACCCATACAAGGACATTTTCAGCTTGCATATCAACTCTTCCTTTCCCTTCACAACAAAGCCTTATGGCTGCTTCATGTAGATTATGTCTTCTAGACCCCCATGTAGGAATGTTGTGTTCACACCCATATGTTCTACTTCAAATCAAAAGAAACAGCAATAGATAAAATAAATATAATTTAGTTAACTTGGCAACAAGAGAAACAATCTCACCAAAGTCAATTCCCTCTACCTGGGAATAACCTTTTTCTACTAATTGTTCTTTGTATTTCTTCACTTTTCCTTCTACAATCAACTTCTTCTTAAACACTCATTTGTTTCCAATGGGATTTCTTCCAGTCGACAACTCCACTAGATCCCAAGCCTCATTCTTGTCCAAGGCTTCCATTTCTTCTACAATGGCCTTTTTTCATAGTTTTCCATCCTCTTACTCCACTACCTCCCTAACATTTCTGGGATCATCATCGCTAATAGACAAAGAAAAATTTGAATGGAAATCATATGGAGTATACATTTCTAGTTTCCTTCTTTTCCAAACCAGTCTCCTCAATATCAGAGTATGAGGATCATCTTCTTCCGATTCATGTTCTTTTGTAGAGTCTGATTCATCATCCTTCAAATCAAACTCTATTTTCTCTGTTTCTTCTTTCCTTGGTAGGACTTTCTATTTGAAAACATATTTGATTCATCTAAATACCACATCTAAACTATACACTACCTTCTTAGTTTCTAGGTTCTAAATCTTCTAACATTTCAAACCATATTTATACCCAATAAAGATATAGTTTTTAGCCTTTTTATCTAGTTTACTCAAGATTTACCTTGGAACGTGAACATAGGTATCACGGACAAATACCTGATATGTGTCAAAGAGGGTTTCTTACCATTCCATACCTCATGTGGATTCTTTTCATCCAATGTTGATGAGGGTGATCAATTGACAAGGTAACATGTAGTACCCACTACCTCATAATTCATGTCCTAACCCGACACCACTGAGCATGCACCTTTATTTTCCCATCAGCATCCTATTCATCCTTTCTGCAACTCCATTCTATTGAGGTGTATAAGGAGTATTATTATACCTTTCTATACTATGCTTCTTACATAATTCTTCAAATTCATTTTCCCATAATTCTCCACCATTATTCATCCTTAGCACCTTAATTATTTTCTCTTCTTTATTTGATTCTCCACAAGAGCTTTAAACTCTTTGAATTTTTGAAAGACTTATTCCTGGTTAAGTCATCTATAAATGAGACATAGTACACAGATTTTCCGAGTGATGGAATCTAAATAGGTCCAAACACATCACTTTGTACCAACTGTAAAATTCCCTCTACCCTCATTGCACTAGAGGGGAATCTTACTCGATTTTTCTTCCCATATATGCAATGTTCATAGAAATCAAAATCTAGAGAGAATTTATACATACCTTCAACCATACCTTTATTTTGTAGTATTCAAAGTCCCTTCTCTCTGATATGCCCCAGTCTTTGATGCCACAACATAGTTTTTTCTCCAGAGATTGTAGGAGTTTTTTCTTCTTCAGCTCCAATCTCATGAATAGTGGAACTATTGCACCCACCACTAATAGTGCTTCCCTCCAACTTATATAGAGTGCCAATCCAAACTCCCTTCACCAAAACCATTGCTCCTCGAACTATCCTGCAGGTTTCTTTCTCAGACACTGTTTTTACCCCTGCATCATCCATTTTTCTTACAGAAATCAAATTTATGGCCAATCCTAGGATGTGCATAACACTAGGGAGTGTTCTAGTCCTTCCATCCATGAGATTCAACTTGAATTTTCCTCACCCTATGATTTTGGCTATCAATTCATAACATAGGAAAACAACACCTCCATCATACCTTTCATATTCACAAAACCACTCCCTGTGAAGAGTCATATGAAAAGATGCACCTGATTCAACCAGCCATGCCTCATGATCTGCATGTGTGCTTGAAGAAGACAATTACACATCCCCTCCTTCTTATATAGAGGTTTTTTCTTCTGTAGAAGAAGCATATTCAAATCGCTTCCCTCTCTCAACACTTTTGGATCTACATTGCTTCTTGTAGTGCCCTTATTTTCCACATCTCCAACATACCTTTACAAACTTTACGAGAGATTTAGATCTTCCCTTATATTTAGATCTCCCACTTAAGGACTTAGATCTTTTTCTTTATTGGTAGCATCCTCTTCCAAATAATGTATATGTGCTATGTCCTTCCATGTTCTTTTGCATCATCTCCTCCAACAACAAGGATGAGACCACACCATAGAAAATTAAAGTGGTTGTATTACTACCTATGGACATAACCAAACTACCCCATGATTATGGTAAAGAGCACAAAAAATTGATACACTTGTCTTCATCCGAAATATTAATATCAACAAATAATAGCTAACTTACCATAGTATTGAAGGTGTTTAGATGCTCTATAACTAAGTCTCCATCTTTCATCCTCAGGTTGCACAACTTATTTTGCATCAATAGTTTGTTTTCTAGGGATTTTGACTTATACAAAGCCCCTAACTTATCCCATAATTCCTTGGTTGTAGCTTCCCCTAAGACATTCATTAATATTGAATATGAGAGATACAATCAGATTGTACTATTTTCCTTATGTTCCAACTTTTCTCGGTATTATGCTAACATTGTTGAAGGTGTAGTACCTAGATCCAAAACTATACACTGGTCTTTTTCCACCAATAGATCTTCCATATTGAGCTTCCAAATCTCAAAAATTTTCCCATTAAATTTCTCAACCTCTATTTTCACATTGCTCGCCATTTATTTTCACCTGAAGAATCAATACCATAGGTCTCCCACTTTAAGAAGGCTTATCATAGACCTGAGCCAAACCCTTAGCCACAAAGGCATCCCTCTTAAGTCAATAAAAACTCTGATACCAAATGTATATTTTAACCTTGTACAATTGATTACTGCAAACAGATTCTTAATAAAAACAGAAAATATACAATGACACACACACACACACATTACACATATATTTTTACCTTGGAAACCCAAACCAGGAAAACCAACAACCTGTTTAGAGCCACACCTCTAATCTTGTATTCATCATATATTCATTGTTTACAATACAATACATATATAGGATCATGTTGCATCCAAAACCCCTAATCCATCGAATCATATTAGTCAACAACCCTAATTCCTTTACCGGAATTATAATTCCTTTGAATTAGAAAACCATCGGCGAAAACCATGTGCTGAAAAACCATTAAAAATGGACGCAAAAATGCCAAAATAAAATTGTGGGTGTTTCCCCAAAACCCCCACATGGGGGGGGGATCCTACTCCCCTATGACCCCCCGGGAAAGGGGGGACTAGCATCTGACACAAAGTAGACACTAGATCTATTCATGCAAAGAATATAACACATACCCAACAATGAACTAGCCTCGTAATGTCTCAATGGGCAATGCTCATTGTAAATGACCTTTATGAAGTCATAACACATAGTTACTAGCCCAAAAAACTCCTCAAATTTCTAGTTGTGAGAATCCCATCAGGATTTGGTGGTTAAATACATTTTCATGGTCACAAGGTTGATTTTTTATATTTTTGAGGCCTTCTACATCAAAATGTATATATCAAACTAAACCATGTATTGAGTGCTTTAACACCTATCTTATATTTGAATACAATTTTGTGGTCGATATATACCTTGAATGTTTAGCATGATGGTTAGAGTGAGGCACCAAAATACCATAAGGGGAGAGGATAGAGTAGAGTCACCACTCAATTTTAGGGAAAATTTGAGGAATCCTGGGGTTGGAAGAGGGAGGGAGAGAAGAGGAGAGAAGGACATTATGTTAATTAGGGTTGATTGTGTAACCTAGGGATGTATATTAATTATGGTAATTCAATTAAGTCTTAACAACAAGTACATAATAACACCAAATTAATAAAGGATATAAAATTAACAAGGGTTAATTTATTGATCTACTTTGGTGAGTTAATTAACCTAATTGTTGAATATTAAAGAGAGGTGAAAATGAAAGAAATCACTTGGAAAAAAAAGTGTGGATTCTAAAGCGACTTGGGTTGAAGATGAGAGATTTTATATTTCTCCAAGAGAGGGTTTCTCCACTCAAGAAAACCTACACACACTGCTATACCTTCCTACAAATTAGACTTGATCTCCGCCTCCTTTATAATGCGATAAAACATTGTATATATACCATATAAATAATGAAACAATGAACTATTGTATGGAACCCAAAAGTTCCTTCAAAAGGGTGGTAGCTCTCTTTCACTAGTTGTGTTGTAAACCCCCTTGAGGTAGAAGAGTTGACTCATCCAAGGTGTAGGAGGGGACTAAGCCAATAAATACACCATGTGACAAAACAACAACCCTTCAAAGGAGAAACCAAACCAAAATCAAGATATACATATAGAGGTGTTGGATATTATAGGAATAATCAACCCAAGAGCGTGGCAGAAGATTGGGAGAGATAGATCAATATTTGGTGCTAATAAGGTAGTGTACTTTCTAGATAATTGAATAGTGGAAGATGAATCCAAGAGAATTTACAAAGAGAACAAGAGAAATACAATAGGTAAGGAAATGACCTCAAGGCATAAATGAATGTTGGACAAGTCATTCAGTGAAACATCCCATATGGAGGAAGTGTATCATGGGTTTTGACTATGAACCATGGGTTAACAAGCATTTATTGCAAGTATTTTATTCAAGTAGCATTCTTTATTTCACATATCATACATTGTAGACACACTGCAATGCAAGGAAATCATAGTACACATAGCACCAATAAATCATTAAGGGTTAAGGAAGGTTTGACCTCATGGACCCCCAATTAAGCATATCAAAATGGATTTGGGTCATTGAGGACCCAAAATAAGGCATTCTAACCAACTATGGGCTATATAAGGGTCTTGAAGCACTAAATATAACCCAAATAGTAATAAAATTCCCATAACCTAACACCCCAAAGG
>JASDQU010711174.1:0-27970 GCA_032191745.1 Picea mariana
GTATGTGCACACCAACCGTCTTATATACAGGCAGAGAGAAGAGTGGTTGAAGGGAAAGACAAATATGTGGGATGTGTTTCTTGATGATATGGGTTTGAAGTTTGAACAACAGTGTTGAGTTGGCATTAGCCAACTTGGATCTTAATGAACTAGTGCTAGAGTCAATCAATTTTGACGATGGTGATCCTTTTGAGGGGTCATTCTCCACATCAACAAATGCACGGATTGCATTGGATATGGGGGAGGAGGAGGAGGATGGAGGAGAGAGCAGTGGTAGTGATGCCAATCTTGATGATTATGACATGGAGGACTCTAGAATCTAGTAATTGCTAGAATCTATAATCTAGATGGTTGATGCTCGAATGATTAATCATTGATGAACTATGTAGTATGGATGTCATTTCTATCTATATTGATGTACAAATATGCATGTTTTCATATATTCTGCAACTAATTTGTCTTTCTACATATTTTTTTGAATATAAATGCAATATATATAAAAAATTATATGTATATATAACAGACGCTTCCCGGACGCTTCGATTCCGAGGATTTTTGGAAAATGACGCTTCCGACGCTCCCGCTTCCTAAAACGCTCCCGCTTCGCTCCCGCTTCTGGCAACACTGAAGTAAAGTTCTAAATTCGAACTAAAGTGTAAAGCTGAGTTATGACAAGCATGCAATCAAACTTCTAATTCCAGCCCTCTCCCCTCTACCTCTCCACTCCTTTATATGCAGAGGTCGACCCTCATTCTTCACACAAGTTTTGTAGCGTGAGGGTGAAAGAGTAGAAGGCAGCAAGTGTTGTTACAGTGCTGGTATATATATCAGTGTTAGCAGGCAGCGTATATATCAGTTAGCAGACAGCAAATATTTCTGTTAGAGGGCAGCAAAATACACTCACAGTGCTGGTGTATATGAGTCCAGAATAGACAAACAAGAAGCACCCAGGCAACACACAACTTCTTCCTTCAATGCTGGTTGATAACAGCAGAATAGGACAGCAATGCTTCTTTGTATTCTACAGGTCATACAGTCTGGTCTAAGTCCTCTTGGCAAGCTCATTTAAGAGCAGAATTTCATGGTGGATATTTGTAAGTGATCATACATTATTAATGCAATAAAAGAAGACTGTTTGCTGGGTTTTTTCTTCCTATAGAGGGTTTTCCCAGGGTACATGTGTTGTGATCTTGCATGCTGGTAAATTCTTATGATTATTGCTGTTGTGGTTTATGAATGATGTTAAGCTAAGTTCAAAGTACAGTCAGAATTTAATGAATTACTTAACAGTTTACAATCAAGCTCAAAATTTAACACTGGACGCCCGTTTTCCACATCAATTTGCATTATCGTTGGTATATCACCCCATCCCGGGAGTAAATAACTACTCGTTAATATATGAACATGTTCAAGTATATATATATATCCCTGGCCATTACATTTTCCATTAAATTCAAAAGTCGCCATTAAATTTGCCAATGCTCAGCAGTCAGTGAATTTTGATTTTTTTGGAAAAAACGTGCCGAATGCAGTGACTAAGGATAGAGGATTGGTGGTTTCAGAAATGCATGTCCTGCTACAAAGATTCAGACTGTCAGAATGCTAGTCAATAGCCATCTATTTCTTGGTTTTTGGGGTGAATTAATGGTGAATATTCTCCTATTTTCTCTTTTTCAACGATTTTCTATCAAGTAACTGTTATGTTTCCCTCTATGTGAGTCATTTCTGTGGATAGTTATGGCCTACAGAGAATAGCAATTTTCAGAGATTGATTCTTTTTGGGAGTTATCTGCGTTTTAGATCTAGGTAAATGAATTATATGATGAGGAAATGAATGGTTAGTACGATTCTCATGCTTTGTGTTCATGCCTTACAATATTTTAGAGAGCAGCTATATACAATCCTCACCAAAGATAATTTATGACCAACATCTTTTTGCATACAGGATAATGGAAGGGGAATGCCACACGATGACATTCCAAATATGCTTGGACGAGGTGATGCACTTTTCCCCAGATAGTCAACCTTTGAACAGGATGAAAATTGTGGCATTATGTCTTGCCCAGCCTTGTGTTAAAAGTGGCAGAGGACCCATATTAGAAATACCTTTCATGATTTATCATAAAGAGAGCTGCAAATTACATTTAGTTGATGTATTTCACTTGAATTCTGTATGTATTTTGCAGTGCTTTCTGGAACAAAGTATGGGTTGAAACAAACTCGTGGAAAGTTTGGACTAGGTGCAAAGATGGTGAGGACCGTCTTCTCTCCTATATATTGGTGTTTCTTTTGAAATGATTCAACTGTATTATTGTTCATGTGGACTTCATCCTAAAATATTATGTGCTAAGCATAATGTTATTTCATTTTGTAAGGATTACTGACACCTTTATGATAGGAGCAATTAGAACTGTAAATAAGGCATTAGAGTTATGGACATTGAAATTTACTTTCCACAGAGATCTGGGAAACATGGAATTTGGGTAGCAGTTATCAGAAAAAATAACAGAGAGGATACCGTACACTTAGAAGAGAGAACCATCAAGTTTGTATATATCCAATCAGAATATGTCTTCTTACATTTATACAAGTGGAGAGCGAAATAAGTTATGTATAACTTCTTTCTATAATTTATTATTAATATTAAAAGTACTTGAATGAATTTATTTACGTAAAATAAATCCTAATTACTAAAGAATGACCATAAATATTAATTACACTAACATCCTCCCTTAGTGGTCATTTTGGAAAATACACCAAGCTCATCTCTAACTTTGACAAAATTATCTGGATTGAGTGGCTGGGTGAAAATATCTGCAATCTGCTCTTGTGTGGTACAGTATTGAAGTTCAACCTCCCCATCTTTTACAAGTTTTCTGATGAAATGACAATGCACATCAATGTGTTTAGTGCTTCTGTTTGGTTTGATGAAACCCTGACTTGTGCTTTTCATCTACAATTTCTTTCGACAAAATTCGCTCGGATGACCAACCTTTCTACAATAAAAGCACTAAAAAATCTTTCCCGTTTTCAGATAATTTGAATCATTTGCCTTGCAGCTTTCTTTCTGCCCACTTGTAGTCTTGCCACCCTTGCCTTTTCCCTTAAAATTCGCTGCCAAAGCTACATTTGAAGTATCATGACAGCTGTTATTTCCAAATTGCTTCCTCCACCTATCTTTTTGCAAAAGCTTATTGCTAAGGTGTTCAAATGTTAGCTCATCAAGTAATATTCAAGGTTTCGATAAAATTTTCAAAGGAGGGCAGACTCTTCAGATTTATGATGTCAAGATCTTCCTCTTCCATCTTCCTATCAATAGCCTTTAGACTTTAGTTGATCTCTAATATCTTTAATCTTCAGTAAATGATATGGAAGAGAATCATCCTCTTCCATCTTAATAGAAAATAAAATATTCTTCCAGAAAAAGGCTCTATGTTTATTAATGATTTCATGCAAATTCTGAAGAGTTTGCCAATTGGTGAATGCATCATCCCCAGTCTGAACTTCAGGATGCATCTCATCCATGACAGAAAGCTTAATGAGCATGACAGCCTCTCCATTCTTTGCATCATACTTTTCTTGGGCATCTATATCCGTTTCACTATGGATTTCGTTTTCCAAAATCAATTTATCCAAGCACTTGTACTCAAAGATTGCAAGCATTTGTTGCTTCCATGTCTAGAAATTCTGGCCATTAAATTTTTGGCTACCCTCAAGCATAATATTTGAGAAAGTGACCATGGTGTTACAACCACCATACAAAATAGAACGACTTAAAATGTGGTTGTACAACAAAACATGAAATTAAACCAAATCTGTACCGAATTACAATAAATCTGTATTCTTACAAGTAATCCGTACAACAGCTACAGAAAATCTGTACAGTTGTCAATTTGTACAGGTACTATTGCTAAATTAATTAAATAAAAGTACCAGGGACAAGTGTTTCTCATCACCTAGGCGCCTAGGGGTGAGAAAGTGTCCAAAAGAGGTCTCTAGAAATTAATTTTCCGAGAGATAAAATTAAATGTGACTTTTGGAATTTTGTGAGGAAAAATGAAAAGTCATGACTCTTTAGTTTCCTCCACCAAGTCTACTTAGAGACTAAGGCACCCTCATTCATTCATTCCTAGAGTTTGAGAGAGCAAGTGCTTGAGAGAGTCGAGCTGGGAGAGAGACCACATGAGCAGATTGTGGCACGAATTCCAAGGCAGTTTTTGAGCACAGAAATTGAGGCAAAGTACAATGCAGCAGTGAGACCATATTGTAAAGATTTCTGAGTATAGAAATCGATGCAAAGTACAGCAGCAGCAGTGAGACCCGTATTGTATGGATTTTTGGGCACAGAAATCGAGGAGCAGTTTTGGCACTATTTTCTATGCTGAGTTTATGCATGGAAAACGAGATAAGTGTGTGTATTAATTACTGAAGATGACTGCTGTAAATACCTCTCATTTCTCTGAATAATAAAAGCCTCCCCTCTGATTGGTTTTCCCCTTTGTGGGTTTTTCCAGGGTCTGAATTTGTAGACCAAATCTATGTTGAATTTTCTCTGTGTGAGATTTATTTCTGGATAAAGTGCTGTAGCAGATTTCTTGTGTTTCAGTTCTGAGCATTTAATTTCATGCTTACTAATTTGCAGCAGTAAATGTGCAATGTGGGTTGGGCATTTAACTATGTGTCTTAGTGAGACTTGAAATCGGGTTGGGGTCTGAAAACTTTACATGGTATCAGAGCTGGTTAGAGAAGAAGAACAAAAATATTTCAGCCATTAAAGTCAGAGATTTTTCTGAGAAGAAGAGGTACTTCACCTGGCAGATTTTTTGTTGGACTTGTATTTCAGTTGAGAGGGTCATGGCCATCGGTTTGAGGGTTGAGGACAGATTGGATGGGGCTGTTATTTTCAGCCCATGGAAGAAGATAATCACACTGATACTGCAGGAAAATGAGTTGTGGGATATTGTGGAGAACACACAAACATGTCTTGTCACTGTGCCTACAGATGCTACTATTTTAGCAGCCTACACCAAGAAGAATATCAAGGCCAAAAGAATTATCCTTGATGCCATCAAGGACCATGTGATTCCACATGTGACTGGGAAATCCAATGCCTACGAGATGTGGGACTTCTTAACCAAGCTTTACCAGAGTTTCAATGAAAATAGGAAGATGCTGTTGAGGGAGAAACTGAAGGGCATCAAGATGACCAAAGCTAAAAATGTCACCACATACCTTACGAAAATTACTCAAGTAAGGGATGAGCTTGGAGCTGTTGGGGAAGTTGTTGCTGACAGTGAACTTGTGAGGATTGCTTTGAATGGGGTGATCAAACAATGGACTGTCTTCGTCGAGGGCATTGTGGCAAGGGAGAATCTTCCCAAGTGAGATCATCTTTGGGATGACTTCATTCAGGAGGAAACTCGGAGAGGATATGTGCTTGGTAGTTCATCCACTGGTAATGAGGAGGAGAATGTGGCTCTTGCAGGTAAAGGCAAGAGCAGGCCCAAGAAAGGTTCTAAGGGAGGGAACAAGCAGAAAGGTGAAGGGAAGAAAGACATGAGCAAAGTCAAGTGCTTTGCTTGCCATCAGTTTGGGCACTATGCTGGACAGTGCCCTAACAAGAAGAAGAAACAGGTTGCAGCTTCAGCAGAGGTGGAGGAGTTTACTCACAGGTTCGAGAAGGAGTATTCTTTGACTGCTTGCCTCTCATCTAGAGCATCTTCCACTTGTATTTGGTACATTGATAGTGGTGCCTCCCGCCATATGACAAGAGTTTGTGAGTACTTTACTGAGTTTGTAGCGATTGGAGACTAGGAGGTGGTACTTGGAGATGACTTAGTGGTCAGAGCAGTTGGGTGTGGGACTGTATCATTTCAGAGGGAGTCTCTACCTCCCATGTTGTTGAGAGATGTCCTATATGTTCTGGGACTGAAGAAGAACTTGATGTCAGTTTCCACTATTGAGGATAGGGGGCATGAGGTATTGTTTTGTGATGGGAAGGTGCTCTTGTATCCTAAGGGATCTCCAGTCACTTCGGCCAAAGTGATTGGTATTCGACATGAGAAGTTGTACAAACTCATGTTTCAGCCTTCGAAAGCATTGTTTCATGGCACCAACACCAGAGACCTTTGTGATTTATGGCATAGGAGGATGGCCCACTTGCATCATGGGGCATTGAGGATCTTGAGAGAGATTGTGTCTGGAGTGCCAAAGTTCAGTACAGAGCACCAGGAGGTGTGCAAGGGGTGTGCGCTTGGGAAGTACACCAAGATTGCTTTTCCAAGCAGTGATAGTAGAGCAGCTGGTATCCTTGATCTGATTCATACTGATGTGTGTGGTCCTATGTCTTCTGCATCTTTGACTGGGTTCTTGTATTATGTCGCTTTCATTGATGACTTCTCACGGAAGTCTTGGATTTTCTTCATGAAGACCAAAGTACAGGTCTTCCAGCGGTTCCAAGAGTTCAAAGCTCTTGCAGAGAACCAGTCAGGGAGGAAAATCAAAGTGTTGAGATCTGATAAAGGGGGTGAGTATACCTCCAATGAGTTCAGAGACTTTTGTGCCCGAGAAGGCATCAGGAGAGAGTTGACAGTTCCTTACACCCCACAGTAGAATGGGGTGGCTGAGCGAAAGAACTTGGCTATTGTTGGGGCTGCGAGAGCCATGTTACATGATCGAGGACTACCACTTTTTCTTTGGGCTGAGGCTTGCAACACTGCAGTTTATCTGCAGAATAGGAGTCCACACAGAGTCTTAGGGGATAAGACTCCTGAGGAGGCTTTCTCTGGGAAGAAGCCTGATGTTGGGCACTTTAGGATTTTGTGGTGCCTTGCATATTCATATGTCCCTTCTGAGAAGAGGACAAAGCTAGAACCCACGGTAGAGAAGGGGATCTTTGTTGGGTATAACGAGACTTCAAAGGCTTTCCGTATATACATCCCTTCTTTGAGGAAGATAGTTTTGAGAAGGGATGTGAGATTTGAGGAGGATGGAGCCTTTAGGAAGTCACGAGGGATTGAGAGGGGTGAGCAGTCATTACCTCAGATTCAAGTGAGTCCACAACAGACTTCAATGACACAGAGTTCAGGTCCACCGGTTTTGGTGACGACTGGACCACAGGTTACAGGGCCACAGATGTCAGGATCATTGGTTACTGGTCCACAGGTTTCAGGATTGAGTTCTCCATATTCTACTTTAGGTTCATAGTCTTCAAGTGATGGGGTTGAGCAGGGAGAGTCCTCTCCATGGGACACTACTTCAGAGAGGAGGAAGCCCAAGTGGCTTCAGGACACTTTGAGGGAGGCACAGGGTTCAGTGGGGAATCCCAGGCAGGCTGTGAGGGAGAGTAAACCTCCAGAGAGGTTTTGCAGCTATCTTGCGATGGTGAGCAACATCAGAGAGTCTGAGCCTTCCACCTTTGAGGAGGCAGTTGATCAAGAGGTTTGGAGAGATGCCATGATGGAAGAGTGCAATTCCATCATGAAGAATGATGTTTGGAAGGTGGTTCCTAGACATGAGGGCAAGTCAGTGGTGACTTCCAAGTGGCTGTACAAACTGAAGTATGCTGCAGATGGCAGCATTGAAAAGTACAAGGCTCGGTTTGTGGCTCGGGGCTTCTCACAGGTAGAGGGAGTTGATTATGATGAGACCTTTGCTCTAGTAGCTAGATACACCTAGATCATGGCAATGATCTCCATTGCAGCAGAGATGGGTTGGAAAATCTATCAGATGGATGTGAAGACCACATTTCTGAATGGTCTCATTGAGGATGAGGTTTATATTGAGCAACCATGTGGATGTGAGGTGCATGGGAGTGATTCTCATGTATGCAGACTGAAGAAGGCCTTGTATGGGCTGAAGCAAGCTCCTAGAGCTTGGTACTCCAGGATAGACACATACTTGCAATAGATGGGTTTCGTGAAGAGTGAGGCGGATCCCAACCTGTACTTCATTGTGGTTGGAGGTGATCCTCTCATTCTTGTGCTATATGTGGATGATTTCTTTATTACAGGGGCTGAGAGACTCATAGCTGGTTGCAAGGAGAGCGTTGCTTCAGAATTCGAGATGAAAGACATTGGGTTGATGCACTACTTCTTGGGGTTGGAGGTTTGGCAGGAGGATGGACATATCTTTCTGGGACATGGTAGATATGCGGATGAGATTCTGAGGAGATTCTGGATGGGGGATTGTAGACCCATGTCCACACCTATGACAACCAACTCGAAGAAGCTACATTCTTCTGAGACAGAGTTGGTTGATCCCACTTTGTATCGTCAGTTGATTGGTTCGCTGATGTATCTGGTCAACACAAGACGAGATCTTTGTTTTGCTGTTAACTCTCTTAGTCAGTTTATGGTGGAGCCTCAGAGAGTACATTGGATTGCTGCAAAACATGTGCTTAGGTGCCTTAAGGGTACGGTGGATTTTGGCCTGAACTATGAGAGAGGGGATGGAGTTCGGTTGATTGGCTATTCGGATTCAGATTGGGCAGGATGTGTTAGTGACAGGAAGAGTAACATGTTTTGCTACAATCCAATGTACTCTCTGGATTGGATTGGATGTGTCAGTGATAGGAAGAGTGACAGGAAGAGTACCTTAGGGTGTTGCTTTGGATTGGGCTCAGCAGTGGTGTCTTGGTTCAGTCGGAAGCAAAAGTTAGTGGCTTTGAGTTCTGCTGAGGTTGAGTACATGGCAACCAGTCAGGCTAGTTGTGAGGCCATTTGGGTTCACAAGTTGTTGTTTGGATTATTTGGTGTGGAGATGAGACCCACAATGATCTACTGTGACAATCAGAGTTGCATTAAACTCTTTGAGAATCCAATTTTCCATGACAGGTCTAAACACATTGAGATTAGATATCACTTCATCCGGGACCATGTTCAGAGAGGAGCAGTTGAGCTACAATATGCTTCCACCGATGAGCAGATGGTGGATATCCTCACAAAAGCTTTGGGGAAAGGAAAGTTTGTGCCTTTCAGAGATAAGCTTGGGGTGGTGAGGAACACTTTTTTGGTAAGAGGGAGTGTTAAATTAATTAAATAAAAGTACCAAGGACAAGTGTTTCTCATCACCTAGGCGCCTAGGGGTAAGAAAGTGTCTAAAAGAGGTCTCCAGAAATTAATTTTATGAGAGATAAAATTAAATGTGACTTTTGGAATTTTGTGAGGAAAAATGAAAAGTCATGACTCTTCAGTTTCCTCCACCAAGTCTACTTAGAGACTAAGGCGTCCTCATTCATTCATTCTTAGAGTTTGAGAGAGCAAGAGCTTGAGAGAGTCGAGCTGGGAGAGAGACCACATGAGCAGATTGTGGCACGAATTCCAAGGCAGTTTCTGAGCACAGAAATCAAGGCAAAGTACTGCACAGCAGTGAGACCATATTGTACAGATTTCTGAGGATAGAAATTGAGGCAAAGTACAGCAGCAGCAGTGAGACCGTATTGTATGGATTTTTGGGCACAGAAATCGAGGAGCAGTTTTGGCACTATTTTCTATGCTGAGTTTATGCACGGAAAACGAGATAAGTGTGTGTATTAATTACTGAAGATGACTGCTGTAAATATCTCTCATTTCTCTGAGTAATAAAAGCCTCCCCTCTCACTGGTTTTCCCCTTTGTGGGTTTTTCCAGGGTCTGAATTTGTTGACCAAATCTGTGTTGAATTTTCTGTGTGTGTGATTTGTTTCTGGTTAAAGTGCTGTAGCATAATTCTTGTGTTTCAGTTCTAAACATTTAATTTCATGCTTACTAATTTGCAGCAGTAAATGTGCAATGTGGGTTGGGCATTTAACTATGTGTCTCAGTGAGACTTGAAACCGGGTTGGGGTCTGAAAACTTTACAACTATGACAAAAAATGTATGGCAGCATTAAAAATTGTGTGATGTATGATTGCCGGAGATTGTACAACATCTGGTTGGCTTGATAAAAATGTGTATGGTGCTGTCGAAGATCGTATAGCAGCAGATAAAAGCTTTCTGTACAGCTGCTAATTAAAAATTTGTACGTTAAAACCAAATTTGTAGTGCTTGTACGACAATTCAGTACGGTGGCTCTGAAAAAACATACAACTTGCAAAATAAAACGGATTTTGTCTTATCTCTGTTCAAAGAATTTGCAGTTCCTTGAACCATCACTAGAATCCAGTCCCTACATCTTTACTCACTTTCAGCATTGGTTTCTTCTCACCTTGGCTCTGATACCATATCAGAAAAATGAACAGAGAGGGAACTCATACACTTAGAAGAGAGAACTGTCAAGCAATCAGAATATGTCTTGTTACATTTATACACGTGGAGAGGGAAAGATGTGATGTAACTTCTTTTTATTAATTTATTATTAATACTAAAAGTAGTTTAATGTACTTTATTTATGTAAAGTAAATCGTAATTACTAAAGAATGACCATAAATATTAATTACACTAACAGCAGTAATATCTTGGAGCCACCATTATCAAGGTATAATCTGTCCATTCAGAATTGCATTGCAACTGTCACTATCATTGTATAATCTGTAATCTGCACATTCAGAATCACCTTGCAGCAGCCATACACACTGTAACATCCACCTTGACAAATCTCCTCGAGCATGTAGGTGTGGAAGCAACGAATCGCTGAGGCACAAATAAAGATAATCAGACCCTCATGTCCGGAAGAAACTGAAATTGTGGTTGCCACAAATTAGGTTAAGAGGAAATACCTTGAGGATTATAGATTTCTTGATAACATAATTGTCATAGAAACTATTATGAATTCCATATAATAAGAAGGTATATAAAGGGCTGAAATTTTATAAATTTAAAAGACCCAGACCACACCATTCAAAAATCAAAAGTTCAATAAGGGGTTAATTAAAGTTAGAAGGTATTCTAATTAGCAAGTCAAGTAAGAAAGGGTATGGATGTTCTGAAAGTTTTAATTGGAATTTAGAGGAATAGGAATTGTATCACAAGAAAAGTGAGAAAAAGGTTTATAAGATAATCTGTTATAAAAATTCCTAGTGATACTTGTTGATATTATGGTACCTGTGGGAGGTATTAACCTCTACATGTAACCTTGACGAGTCTAGAATATTCCGGGAACCAAGAGAAACCCTAGAAGGTTAAGAAATAACTTTAGAAGACAAGTCGACTCAAAATAATAACTTATATTAAATTATTATCCTCCAGAAGTAGAAGTCGGTCTGGTTAGGTCACTTGGAGGTCTATAAATAAGAGGGCGCTAGAGCCCATTTGTCACACTCACTCTCACAATTGCATAAGGACAAGTGGTGCGCATGACTGGAGGAAAGTTGCAGCTGCTGCAGTGATGACTTGGTCTTTGGTTATGGTTGGACTTTCTGCTTGGTTATGGTTTGGACTTTCTGCTTGGTACGCTAGCTTTGGAGAGAGGTACGCTACCTTAGTTGGCTATTGGTTCTAGGGTTTGCTTCCAGAATTATTCTATTTGTCAAGGTTAAGGTGCTTGGGGGTGGCCTTTGGGCCTATGGTTGGGTGACAATATTGCTATATTGTCTACGGTGAAACGAGCACACCTATTATTTCTAACAGGTTAAGGGCCCACACTATTTTCGGATAGTCTAATCACTGGAAGGTAGATTGGGAGGATTTGCTCAGTTGCAGTTGCAGTCAAAGTTTTTGCTCGAACAACAAAATCCTAACCCTCGTGTTGAGGCACTTGGCCTAATTTCTGGATAACCTAGTGCGCCCTAGCCTAGTGCACCTCCTGGTACTCTCAGCAAGCCAAGACGTCAAGTTTGAGTTGTTGGTCAAAGTCAAAGGTTGAACAAGTCAAAGTCAAAGGTTGACCAAGTCAAAGTAGTCATGACTTACTCTATGAAGTCAAAAAACAAGTTAGAAGAGGTTTCTAACTTCAAAGCATGGAAGACAAGGATTGACCTCATCCTTGCCAAGAATAAAGTGTTGATTATCGTGAAAGGCAAGATCATGGAACCACAATTTGAAGCAGGAAAAGAGAAGGAACCTCAGAACGTGGCAGTCATGAAGACAAAAGACCTAGCATGAAGAAAGTGTATGCTGTGCACAAGAGAGATCTATTGAAAGGAACATTATGAGGTTTACCAATCCTCTAGCAGCTAAACCTCTGGTCCATCAAAGTCATTCTAAGGTTTACCGTCACAATTGGGTAACAAAGGTATGTACCTATACATGTTCTTTTCATTCATATCATTAACATGAGTATGTTTGTAGGGAATGTACAAGGGATCTTGTCCAAAGCAACGATCTTGGATTTAGTGCATTCAGAAGATCAACACACTCTCCAGGTTTGACTTGATATATCTCTGGCTGTTATGGCATTATGAACTTCTAGTCAAAGTTATAAGCTGACTTTAGATTGGGATCGTATTCTCTAACTCAGTTTTCTGTCAAAGAAAGCATATTGTCTTGGATCTTTCTTTTGCTTCTTGTCTKGTTCCAGGCAGGTACCCTTGTGAAATATGTTGACAAACCTTTGATGAACAATCTTTGCGGAAGCCGTCATAGAAGAAGTTTATAAGGATGACACAATGCTTGCAACAACTCCCAGTTGGGCAGAAACCAGAATAGGTTTGTGACACTTTGCAGAAAGAAAAGAGAGGTACAACAGATGGAAGCATGGACCCTCTCAGATAGAGGGAATTGATTGCATAATTCCAGAAGCAAGCAGTCTTAGAATAAAAACAAGGAAGTTCTATATATTGCTCATTCAGGCATGAAGCCGGGATTAGGAGGGAGTTAATCCCCAATGATATGGTCCATTGAAGAATCCATGAAGATTTATTAATGGAATTTTTGATAGATACAAGGCAAGATTCGGGGCTAGAGGGTTCTCTCGGAAGGAGGGAGAAGAATATGATGACAACTTGTTCCAGTAATCAGTTATACCTCTTCCTGAGCCATTATATCTCTTGCAGTATCCATGGGTTGGAGTTTTACATCAGATGGATGTAAAGACTGTTCTTCTCAACAAAGTAATTGAAGAAGAAGCATATGTAGAGCAACCTCAAGGTTTTGAGGTATACCAGAAAGAGACCCATGAATGCAAGATGGAAGAAGACCTTGTATGGATTCAAGCAACTTGGTGCAGAGCCTCTCATGTACACCAAAAGCGTGGTGAAAACTTCCTATGACAGAGGAAGTGTATCGAAATAGTCTTTCAAAAGTCTGGGATAATGGATTGCAAATCCATGGCAAACTCCCATGATGACAGATCTGAAAAACTTCAGAGACTTTGATCCAGTAGACCCATCTCTTTATCGACAATTGAATGGCTCGTTGATGTATTTGGAGAATACTTAGTCGGATATTTTCTTTGCTGTGAAAATAGTTCCAGGTGGAACCTAGCCATGAGAATTGCATAATTGCAAAGCATGCCTTGTGTTAGAATTAGGGTAGTAAAGCAGAACAGAAGTATCTTTTTAATTTTAACTAGATCTTATATCAATAAAACAAGTCTACACTACTTGGATGGAGAAAACACCCAAGTGTGCCCAGATCTAAGTAGATTAGAATAGATCTGATCTTCAATGCTGAAAACAAACTTATACAGATCTAAGAGATCTGATAACATAGATAAGGAGTAAGACAGTGGTTCAGATCTATAACGCTGGACTTAGACTTTATATAGATCTACAGATCTAAAACAAACTGATCATAAACAGTTAATCACAGTGATAGAAACAAGAGGTAAACTCAATATACAGTTCAGATCTACAAACTGTCAATGTTGATACACAAATCTACATAGATCAAAATCCACAAACTGTCAATGCTGATGCACAAATCTATATAGATCAAAATCTACAAACTGTCAATGCTGATACACAAATCTATATAGATCAAAAGCACTGAAGTCAAGAACAAAGTTCAGATCTGAAGGTGATTAGTAGATAGCTTACCTAGTCTTAAAATCTTACCTCTGAAGAAGTTACAGCAACCACAAGAGATGTAGAACCATTTGTATTATGTTCAGACAAGGTTCAGTTCATTAGATCCACCATATGAGGTGAATCTCTTTCCAAAAATATGAAGAACTTTTCTTGCCACCAACAGGGATAACACCAAAAGATTTCACAAGAACAAACCCTCAAACAAACAACAAAACCTATACTGAAATACAGTAGACAAACCTTCATTGCAGCAGGAGGTGGAAGGCCGTACCCTAAGGTTTCAACACAACAAGGAGGTTGACTCACACATCACACAGCAGGGATAGTAGGCCACTGTTATGGCACTCCAGATAGCAAGCAAAATGGTTGCAGCCCTAATTTTATCCCACACTGCACAACAAGAAGGGATGCACCCTAAAGACCTCACACAACAGAGCAGAAGAGGGGCCGCACCCTTAAAACTCAGCCACACTGCAACAGTAGAAAAAGGGGCCGCACCTCACAGCCACACCAAATAGCAGAAAGGGAGAAGAGGCTGCACCCTCCACAACAGGGTTATCACAGTTAAACACCAAGAGGCCGCACCCTAGCAGCCCTTAAGGGTTGCCGTTGCCACACACTAAACCAACCCTGCAACAAAGAAAGGACAGGCCGCTGCTACAATGGACTTCACCAACAAAGGAGGCCGCAACTATACTCACCCTGCAACAGACTTAAAGGAGGCCGCACCTATACTCACCCTGCAACAGACTTAAAGGAGGCCGCACCAAGAGCATGAACAGAAGAAGGGGCCACAACTAGAGGAGGATCAACTCTCATAAAAAACAAATAAGATCTTGTGTGTTTGAATGAGAGGGGTAGGGGTTTCTTTTATAGTTTTAGGCTAGGGCAAGGGTTTAAAATAAATATAATTAAAATAACATGTTTAAATTAAATTTAAACATGTTATAATTAACATTTTAAATTTAACTTTATTTTAACCCTTGAATGAAAACAACAAAACCCCAAACCAACACATGCAAGGGTAAGAGAGGGTTAGCTAGGTGGAAATACTCATTCCTTCATTTAACATGGTGAACCTATTACTTTATCATCATTGCATATGGGACTTATCCCTCATGTGGTTATGTCCTTCTTCAAGGAAGGTCATGTACCATCAAAATACTTGATAGAGGATCAAGTAGCCCCAGAACCTTTTCTGGGGTCTTATTCACCAAGGTCAAAGACCAAGGATCAACCCATGCCGTATGCATGGGTACCCTGGACATTTCTAGGGGCCCTAGGGTTATATAGGGGCTTTAACTACTTGGTCCTAGACCAAGAACCCCAGTCGTATACTGGGGGCCCTAACAAGGCTCTTTTCCACCATGGTACAAGACCATGGATCAACCCATGCCTCAGGCATGGGTACTGTGGACATTTCCAGGGGCCCTAGACATATCTAGAGGCTTTAGCTACTTAGTCTCAGACTAAGAACCCCAGTCATATACTGGGGGCCCTAAGAAGGGTCTTTTTGCCATGGCACTAACTGTTTGGTCCCAGACTAAATACCCCAGGAGTGCACTGGGGGCCCTAGATCTCAGCTAGGGTCTTTGCCATCCTCCCGGAGAATGGCTCTTGCAGCTGCTATAAATTTAACACCTTGAAATGTCTTCATGGGAAGTTTGAGTTATGATATAAAACTGCATGGATTTATCGATTCAGATTGGGCAGGGAGTGCAGATAACAGAAGAAGTGCTTCTTGGATATGTTTCAGTTTGAGCTTTGCCATGATATCATGGGCTAGTAGGAAACAGAAGTTTGTTGCACTCAACACTGTAGAAGCAAAGTATATTGCAACTTGTGATGCTTGTACCTAAGCAATGTGGCTCCGTAAAGTGGTTTCTGGACTGTTTGATTAGGTGCTGGATTCGATCGTGGTATATTGTGATAACCAAAGCTGTGTGAAGCTCTCAGAGAACCCGATGTTCCATGACAAGTTGAAGCACATTGAGATCAAGTACTATTTTCTCCGTGATAAAGTCCAGAGGGGAGAAGTGGTTCTCTAGTATATCTCCACTGATGAGCAGATAACAGATATTTTGGTAAAGCCTTTGTCCAAGATGAAAAGTTTGCATACTTAAGGGACAAGCTGGACTCGTGGAGATGACTTCCTTATTGGAAAGGGAAGTGATTACTCCCCAGGTTGGGAGGGAGCACTTATATATTATTGATATATGGATAATCATTTTCCAGTTTGGAAAATGGTCCGGGTTGGACAGTCACTTTACAGTTCAGAAAGTGGTCCAAGATTCTTGATGGACGTCAGTTTCCAGTTTGGAAAATGGTCCAGGTTGGGCAGTCACTTTCCAGTTCGGAAAGTGGTCCAAGATTTCTGATGGATAGTCATTTTCCAGTTCGGAAAATGGTTCAGAACGGATAGTCATGGTCCAACAGATTGCTGATGTACCATAGACAACAATTCCCCTTGTGGCCAGTGGGGGAATCTAGGACAGTCATTCCCCTTGGCAGTCACACTAAGAAGTGGTCAAACAGAATGGTCTGCCTTTTCGGGCAGTCATTCTTTCGAAGTTCACAGATGTAGGACAGTCATTTCTGCAGGAAATGGTCCAGATAGTCATTCCCTAGGGCAAACTCATTCTCTCTAGGGTGCACTGTGATTAGTGTTGGAAGAATGGCCAAGTTAGGTTGAATGGTCCAGGTTCAACAATCAGGGACAGTCATCCCCTAGGGCAGACTCATTCTCTCTAGGTTGCACTGTGAATCGTGCCAGAAGAATGGCCCAGTTAGGTGAATGGTCCAGGTTCAGAAATCAAGGACAATTATTCTTCTATGCTTGAGAAGAATAGTCCAGATGCCCATGGCTGATGTTTAACTTTCCGAGGGCAGATGCTCTTCTAGATCTCACAGATGTGAATGGAAGAATGGCCCAGATGACTCGGTTTGTATCATGATATTGTTTATGCAGGATGATATCAGATGATATGATTGTTGTGGAGACTGTATGTCTTTGGATAGTAGCTGTATGCTACTGTGGTGGATGTGTTCCAGTGGTAGTGACTGTCACTGGTTAGTAGCCGTTGTGCTACTAGGAGTGGTTGTGTACCACTGGATAGTAGTTGTATACTACTATGAATAGACACAGTTGTGTTCTATTGGATGGCATTGTAGAAGTTGTATGCTACTATCTGATTGCTATGGAGACTACCACTAGTGTTGGAGATGATTGCCAGGTAGATGGATAGTCAGTGTGCTGATGGATAGACATTCTCCAGGCAGAGAATGGTCCAGGCAGGACAGATTGCTGGTTGACAGACATCCTCCCTGTGGATGATGGTCCAGGTTGAAAGATTGTTGGTGGATAGACATTCTCCTTGTGGAGAAAGATTGTTGGTGGACAGACATTCTCCCTGTGGAGAATGGTCCAGGTTGACAGATTGTTGATGTACCATGGAAAACTATTCTTCTAGGACGTATGTCTGGATTAGAAGAATGGTCCGTCTCCCTGAGTTCACAGTAGTGACCAGAGTGGGGAGATTGGTACAGGACAAACATTTTTCCGGAGTTCATAGTTGTGGTCGGAGGGAAAATGGTCCAAGACAGTCATTCTTCTAGGACGTATGTCTGGATTAGAAGAATTGTCCTTGTAGCCCATGACATGGCTTTCAGCATCTGGGAGGACAATCATTCTTCTAGGACGTATGTTTGGATTAGAAGAATGGTCCTTGTAGCCCATGGGGTGGCTTTCTGTTAGAATATAGAAGATGGTGTGCTCATTTTACCATTGACGATACCTTTGTCACCCAACCATAGGCCGAAGCCTCCCTCCGAGCACCTTAATCTTGACTGAGAATTCTTCCGGAAGCAAACCATAGGCTAGATAGCCAAACAAAGAGTAGCGCATCAATCCCCAAGGATAGTGCATCACAAAAAGATGATCAGATGTTCCAAACCCTGGCCAAGAGATATTCATTCCAAAACTGAGATCTTGCTGCTGCTGTAGCTGCACCAGCTCTTCCTTCAAACTTGCGCACAAGACTGCAATTGCAGTGCGCACGAAACTGCAGAACTGCAATTCTGAGATGTGACAAATGAGAACTGGCGCCCTGTATTTATAGTGGTTCTGCCAGTTTTGCTGGAGCCGACTTCTCCTTCTGGATAAGTGTCTATTCAATACATTATTATAATTTCTGGCCGACTTCTTCTCTTGGAGGCTAATAGCCTAATATAAATTATCTTCTTAAGCCGACAAGGCTTCTAGGGTTATTAGCCAACTCATTAGGGTTTCTCTTGCTTCCCGGAGTCTTCTATTCTCGTCAGGTTCACACGTGGGGGTAAATACCTCCCGCAGCTACCATAATATTAATACTTTCAACATCTGGGAGGACTGACATCCTTTTAGGACGTAGGTCCAGATTAGAAGAATGATCCTTGTAACCCATTGCCGAACTTTCAACATCTGTTGGGACAACTATTCTTCTAGGACGTATGTCTGGATTAGAAGAATGGTTCTTATGTCACTCTGTTGAGTGAGTGACTTACTCAACATCATCCCTGATTACTCAGATGGAGTATGGCCTCAAGAGATGATGTAGTTGATGGTATCAAATGATACTGATAATGATGATGTTGCTCGTAAGTTGATCTACGTGATCATGAGATAGCCTGTGTGGCTATGATGATGCTATCCATTGAATGGTCTGTTTGTGTCAAGACCATTGACTTTAATACCTCCCTAGCTAGGAGGGACTGTTGATATTATGGTCGTTGCGGGAGGTTTTAACCTCTACGTGTAACCTTTGACGAGACTAGAATATTGCGGGAAGCAAGAAAAACCCTAAAACGTTGGATAATAACCCTAGAAGACAAGTCGACTCAAGAGAATAATTAATATTGAGTTATTAGCCTACAGAAAGAGAAGTCGGCTCAGTCAGGTGAGTTGGAGCAGTATAAATAGAGGGCGCTAGAGCTCATTTGTCACTCACACTCTCACAACTCCATAAGGACAAGTGGTGCGCATGATTGGAGGAGAGCTGCAGCTGTTGCAGTGGTGACTTAGTCTTTGGTTATAGTTGGACTTTCTGCTTGGTTATGGTTTGGACTTTTTGCTAGGTATGCTAGCTCTGGAGAGAGGTACGCTACCTTGGTTGGATATTGGTTCTAGGGTTTGCTTCTAGAATTATTCTTTCTGTCAAGGTTAAGGTGCTCAGGGGTGGCATTTGTGCCTATGGTTGGGTGACAATATTGCTATATTGTCTATGGTGAAAACGAGCACACCTATTATTCTAACAGTTTATAAGCCTCAAGTTTCATAGCTTTAGGGTTTTAGTTTTTAAGTGTAGAATTTGCTTACCGTGATCTGAAATTTGAACATGGTATTAGAGCATGTTTTTTGAGATATTCTAGATTCGTCTATGGAGTGGGATGCTGTGTGTGAGAGGAGGTTGTTGGAGGATCTCAACGGGTGTGATGTTTTATTTTCCATGATTGAAGTTGGTTTATGCCTAAGATAGGCAATAATACTTGTTGTAGGTTGTTGGGTGTGATGTCCTAGTTGTTGCAGTGATTGAAATTGAGTTGTTGCTTGATATAGGCATACAAAACTTGAGATAGGTGGTTGATTTATTTCAATGGGTGTGATGCCTAGAGTTCTTTAGTGATTCAAGTAGTGTTATGCCTGTGATTAGTGATTCGTACTTGGGATAGGTTGCATATCTGAATTTTTTTGTGGTTGGCCTATTTGTTGAAGTGTGATTTCAGGAGTTGTAGAGATGACTAGTCTCAGAGTAAGAGAGTGTGACTATTAGTAGGCAGTTCCAACTTTACACCTTGGAAGTGCAGTCTGCATATGATATTGGAGGAGGATGACCTTGGAGTTTTGTGGAGATGAATGTTGTAGGTCCTACTGGTGCTGCTCTTTTGGCGAAACTCAATAACAAGATGGGCAAGGCGAAGTGAAATATCTTTGATTTGGTGAAGGGCCATTTGGTCCCTCACATCGTAGAGAAGAAGACAATAAAGGAGATGTATGATTCCTTGATCATTCTATACAAGAATGTGAGCCTCACTCGCAAGATGTTGCTGAAGAACATGCTCACTACTACAAGTATGAATGATATAGAAACATTGGTTGCTTACTTGATGATCACTGTGCTTCAAGATCATCTTGCTACTATTGAGGTGGAAGAGGAAGAGTTGATGCCCATAACATTAAAAGGGTTCTTCATCTTGGGAACCATCTGTTTAGGGTTTCTATGCTTGTGAGAAGCTTCCCAACTTTCATAAGCTTTGGGATGATTTCATCAAGGAGAAGAGTAGACTAGAGGTTGTTTCAGCAAGAGAGGAGGCGATTGAAGGGTTATGACCCTTGGTGATTAATTATTATTATTATTGTTGTTGTTATTATGTAATGTTATATAATGTATTTTATACATATTTAATCTATGTTACATCGAAATGTGCAATACTAGAATTCCTTGTCCAATAGGGCATATTTGAATTTGAATAACTAGAGGACATATTGAAAGAAATAATACGAGTCTTTATATTTGTATAGTATTAAGACATTCAAAGAAGAAAAGTTGTAAAATAAGTGAAGAAGCCATGGGTTGATGAGATCGACATACTATATGAATTAGTGAGGTAGGTAGGCCACATTGATAAGTGGAGAAGGGACTTAAGGATGCACTGTCTAGCTCCTTCCTCCCTTTCTTCTCTTGACACCGTTGCTTGTTGCATGCAACAGTCAACTTGCAACTTGTTTTCTGCAACCATTGCTCTGTAGCCGTCTTCGATAGCCTTGCCCATTGCACACAGTCATTGCCTACGTGCTAACTTGTAGTGGGTGCTTGTTCTCTTGGTTTTTGGTTAGCTTGCGAGCCCTCTTGGGATCAAGCTGCCACACTCAACCATCGAACTAGAGGGATTAGCCACCATATGAATCAATTGCCACACTCAATCGTCAAACCACATGATCGATCTGCCATTTGAACTGATCGTCATTTCTCAACTAGTGTCCATGAAATTGAGCCACTGTCTTGTTGATGAAGCCCACTATGTTCCAATCAAAACTTCTATCCTTCCTTGTGCCCCATCCTCCCCTCTTGCAACCCCTACTTCGTGTCACTTTAATTTCGATACCTCACCTCTCTCACCCCCCTTCTCACACCTTCTATCACCTGTTTTCGTGACCCCTCTATGGGTTCTTCACCCTCCCTCTTTTTGATCGCGGGTTGCCAGGATACCTTCCCTCTTTTTGATCGATCCATAGGACGAGGTACGTGTATGACAGTCCTAGTTCTATAGGTAGGGTATCCAAAAGAACAACAAAACCTGATAGTAATTTTGACTTACTCCAATGCAACATAGGTAGATGACAACAAACAACAAACAAACTTAAACTTGGCAACAAGGTTAATCTTGGAAACTCAGATTTATAAGTTGTTTAAGAGAATGGAATATGTTGAATTCGTAAACGCCAAGTTACAGGATGAGATTCGATCCTTCACTAATTGGGTCTTAGATTTGTAAACAATTTGTGAATGGTGCCAAGACACATGACAACTTTCATCCACCCATGGATTCCTTCCATCTAGAGAGTTTGGATCTTAGGAACAAACATGAAGAAATCACTGTCGGCCTTGTTTAAGTAGGAAATCGAGTCCCAACTTAGTTTGTGGGTGCAGGTTGTTAAAGGGAGGGACAAGCTCCCCCCCACTCCATGTTGAGGCTTCAAAAGTTGTTCAAGCTAAATTCATTGAGGAATGTACTAGACGTGCTCGTGAGTTGAACCTCAAGGTGAGGGGCTGTCCTACACCATCTCCATGTCCAACAGTTTCATACCCGTTACAAGTGGAGGCTTCTTTCCTTCGAGACATCCTTGCACTCCCAGACCGACCCCTCGAAAGCGCATGGTTTAGATTTAACTCTACTCTATTCTTTTGATTCAGGACCATGGGAAATAGATTGTAGGCTCTTAGAGCTAGGGCTTTACTTTTCTCCCACCCTCACAGGATATTTCTTGATGTAGACCTTACGAGTCTGATGAGTTGTTGATCTTGAATGGTGTCCTTTGTTTCTTGGATTTTGACAATGTTTTCCTCCGTAGGGATGGGGCTAGTGTCGTTGACTATGTTTTGGCCAAATGGAACATGCTCCCTTATATCCGACGATTGTGAGTTTCCCCCATGTCGTTAGTCAATCACGACATCCTCTCCTCTTTTCTTTGTCGACTCTACCCTCCCCCTCAAGATCCCCTTGAACCATAATTTTATTTGAGGATGGGGATTTAGATGATTTTCTATCCTATTGTTTGCGGATGGTGTGATCCTTCTAGTTTCATCCCTCGAAGGGCTGCAGAGACAGCTGGATGCCTTGGCCCTCTTTTGTGACCTTCGTCAGTTGACAGTCAACCTGGGTAAAAGTACCGTAAAACCAAGGTTACGATATTCAACGGGTCGAAGAAGACCCTCTTTGATCACCATTTTTTTTTTCAGAGGAGAGGAAATTGGGATAACCGACACATATACTTATCTGGGGGTTCTATTCATAGGACCTCGCTTTAGTATACGGCATGCACTTCAGCCTCGAGTCAGCAAGGGCTATGGGTCCTTGGCCCTTCTTGAGAGGCAGTGTTTTCGGAACCATTTTCAGGACATATCGTCCAAGATGTTGCTCATGGACACTCTTGTCCGACCCACAGTTCTATATGGTTCTGAGGTTTGGAGACCTGGTTTTCTAGAGTTTGGCTGGTCTTCAGCAGAGAGTGTAGATCATACTCCTTCGCTGCATGCAAAATCCCTTGCCTTACTGCTGGTATATTTTTTGTTTTCCTGGTTCAATACTTTTGTCAAACAGTTTGCAATCAACCCTGTAAGATCCCCTTTTTACTGTTGATATGATTGTATAGTTACTGCTGTTATGTTTTTCTGGTTATGTGGTTCAGTTCTTTCATCAAACAGTTACCCCCATGCTGTAATACCACTGTAATATTCACTTCTGGATGCTGATATATATCTGGGTATAATTAAATTGTCAATCTGCTCTTAGGAGAGTCCCGCAGCAGTCCCTCAAGCTGCTGATATGTTTTGATGTCTACTGCTGTTTGGTTTTATGGTTTATTGCTGTTTTGTTTAAGAGTTTACTTGGTACACAACTTTGTCAAACAGTTTGTAGCTAACTCATATTACATTTGGCACACAATGAAGATGACTTTATTGAATATCAAGTGCAGGAATACAAAGATGGAAAGGATTGTTAACTCAAGCAATCTGTATAACAGAGGTAAAACCCAGCTATTCAACTGATATAGATATATATAATTTCTGACCTGAACAAGCTTGGACAGCTGTAAAGAAGATGCAACCCTCATTAAACTGCCAGGAGCTGGTATTGATGGCTATGCCCTCTTTCTTGAACCCTCACGGCCTGATCTGGATAGTACGGCCCTCTTTGGTGCTGGTACAGCCTGCAAAAAAGGGTCACACCCTCTCTCCTTGCTGCCACACTATTGCTGTTAGGAAATATGCCTTCTCTTTTTCTTGCCACGAACTATTGTTATGAACATAAATATACATATAAAGTAGATATTAATAAGATAATGATTAAATAATAATTATTAATAATGAAAGGACATGTCTCAAAGGACATGTCTATTGGTAAAGGGCAGCCCTGCGTGGGTATATAAGCAAACCCCATTGTTCATTGTAATCATCATATTATTCACTCGTATACATTTTATTACTTAATATATTATTTGTCCGTATGGATTATAACCTATTGTCCTATTTACATTGGAAGTTTACATAAGTGAACCAGTTGGTTCACCACAATTGTCTAGGAAAGATATAGCCCTGTTCTCATGCCACGAATGGTAAATAAGGGAATCGACCCTCTTTGTGCTGTCCACATTCTGACTGCAGGGGTACGACCCTTTTTACTTGCTGCCACAAGCTAGAGATGAGAGTATGATCTCCCCAAACCCCACAAAATTCTGCAAATGCTCACACAACTAAGCAAAAAGATGAATCTCCTTTCTTCCTGAAATGGAATAGCTCCCACAACACCCAAAAACTTTTGTAGATGACCAACAACTTAGCCAAAAATGATAGATCTTCCTTCTGTAATGAAAAACTGGTGAGAAATATGAGTGATTCCTTCTATCAATCAACTAGAGTGGAATCTTTCACTTTTCATCACCCCAACATTTAGAGCTCTTCATCCCGGTTCCAACGAGCTATTACACCAAGGTACCCTTCTTAGATAGTTTATTAAAATGACAACCTTAGTGAAATCCATTAAATAATGCTCAATATTACTCCCAAATTGCGGGAACAATCGAAATACAACGAAATCGAAATCTCATTGTGCAAGAATGATCCCGATGATGAAAGATGATAAACTGATCTCTAAAACCATCATATAGCTTCTCTAACCCCCTGAGCTCATTGGTAACATCAAATTACCCCTCTGATCAGGTTGACACAAACTCATAAAGTCATCTCCAACTGTAGAGCTGTTAGGATCTGATCGTAACCCCTCTTCCTGGGTCATTAGTTAGTAGGATATGCTTTCTATGTAATAAAGGCCAACATTAATTAATAAGGCCTAATAAATAAAGGAGAATAAGTCAATGTAAGAAGACCTAATAGAAGCTTCTGCTTCTAGAAAGATCTTTTTCTAGAAGTTTCCTTAGAAGGTAGAATTAGTATAAATAAGAGTAGGAGGTATTGGATATTGTTGTCTTGGAGATTATTGTAATAGAGCTTTGCTTTGCTGGAGGTTGTCCCCTCGAAGAGGCAAGTGAACATTGCTAACTCTAATAAAGGTGCTCTTTCTGGTGTTATTCTGGTATTGTTCTAGCTATAATCTAATCTTGTTGTTCCATTACTGCTTGTTAAATATTTCTGTTCTGCATATTATTATTCATCTGGTATATTACATGTGGTATCAAAACTCCTCCTTGGGCAGAAATTGTGGGGCAATTTTTTTTCCAGTGTAGAGACGTATTTCAACGTGTTTAAGCTACAAAGATCTATCGTTCCACGCATAAATCCGCGGTTGAGGATTCATACACGCAGGAACTACAAGTGTTACTTAAGCGCACATTGTTGGCCACCCTTGTAACCCCTCTGTTGGTACCCCTTCGAGTGGTAGCGCATCAAACAACACCTGTATACGGATCGACCTAGATATCCTGCAACCCTCCGTAGATTAACCAATCAACTGCCTGACTGCCATAGTGCCACCGAGAACAACACTCGGGAAGATACTCTCTAGTACCTGGGTAGTCGGGTAGTATGACTAAGAGCACGGGATAACCTCCTTAGTTGGTGCCCTGAGATATTGGGCTGAGTACTATTGTTGGACCTCGCACGTATATCAGAGAACTATAGCACAGGGCAAACCCTTGTCTGTAGAAACCTTGAATACCCTAACCCTTGGGATGAAAACATAAACATAACAAACAAGATCTATTGTCGGGCAATTGTGTTTCCTGCATTCTGGTTGCAAATTTTCTACACATTTATTCCTGTTAAGCATTTGCCCATTTCATCATTGCAGTATAACTCGGAGTATAACTCCGCAGGAGAGAGTCGGGGGCCAGGCTGCACCCTTATTAGAGACTTGGTCCATTGGATTCCTCTCTTCATTCCGATCGCAGTGGTACCCTTCATTTTTAAGTCATTTTTTTAGGCAGACCCAACCCTTTCTGGGACGCCCTTATTTGAGACCTATCCCATTGGATTCCTCTCTTTGTCTTGATCACCCGAGTACCTATCAATTTTAGGCCCATATTTCCCTCCCGACACCTCTGCTACTTAAGCCTCCACCATGCCTACCACCCGTTCTCAGTCCCAAGAAACCTTGGAGGACAAGGTGTTCAACCTAGAACAACAAATGTCATCCCTGAACACCACCTTACAAACTGTCCTTGACAACAATCCCACGCTCTAGAGCACATCCTCAAGAGTAAGAAGGTCGAGCACAATCCCGAGGACCATCAGTGTTCCCATTATGAGTATACTCACTTGTTCCGCTCCCCTTGGGGTTCTCCACCCTCTTGGAATAAGGTGCCCAAAGTTGACATGCATAAATTTAATGGTTCCAACCCCGCCGGATGGGTTTCTCAAATGGAACAATAGTTCTTCCTTCATGATATTCAGGATGATGAGACCAAACTCCATGTAGGGGTTTTGTACTTGGATCAAGGACGCTGGCAGTGGCATAAGAAATGTTATCCAGGACTACCCACTTGGGACATGTTCACTAAAGTCATTTGTGCCCGTTTCGATAGGGAATCACATATTTTGGGCAAGCTCACTAAGCTGTGTCAAACTAGATCAATCCAAGACTTCATCACGACATTTGAACAGTTGGCTATCCGAACTGAGGGCTTATTTGATGAATTTTACCTTGAACGTTTTATCAGTGGCTTAAAGGAAGCCATCAGGGCTCATGTGAGCAAGCGTGATCCTACTACGTGGTTGTAGGCATGCCAATTAACACTGGATGTAGAGACCATCCTTTAGGCTCCAACCTTGAAGGCTACATTCCCCAACTGTCCTCGCTCTAGGGCTATCCTAGCTCCGACACAAACCTTGAAGGTCCAAAAGGTATCTCCAACAGAAATGGCGGAGCGTCGCAAGCAAGGACTTTGCTATTATACTGTGATGAAATGTATTCACTAGGACCTAAATGCAAGGAACAAAAGTTCTTCCAGATTGATGTATCAACTTCCTCTTCCTATGAAGACAAACTATCAGATGAGGCTCCTGACCTGGAGGATGTTCAAGCAAGTGTTCATGCTGAAGATTCTGTTTCCTCCCCGGTGGTGGGCAAGCTCACTAAGTTGTGTCAAACTAGATCAATCCAAGACTTCATCACGACATTTGAACAGTTGGCTATCCGAACTGAGGGCTTATTTGATGAATTTTACCTTGAACGTTTTATCAGTGGCTTAAAGGAAGCCATCAGGGCTCATGTGAGCAAGCGTGATCCTACTACGTGGTTGTAGGCATGCCAATTAACACTGGATGTAGAGACCATCCTTTAGGCTCCAACCTTGAAGGCTACATTCCCCAACTGTCCTCGCTCTAGGGCTATCCTAGCTCCGACACAAACCTTGAAGGTCCAAAAGGTATCTCCAACAGAAATGGCGGAGCGTCGCAAGCAAGGACTTTGCTATTATACTGTGATGAAATGTATTCACTAGGACCTAAATGCAAGGAACAAAAGTTCTTCCAGATTGATGTATCAACTTCCTCTTCCTATGAAGACAAACTATCAGATGAGGCTCCTGACCTGGAGGATGTTCAAGCAAGTGTTCATGCTGAAGATTCTGTTTCCTCCCCGGTGGTACCAGAGGAACCTGTCATATCTCTTCATGCCCTCTCGGGTATTTCGGCCCCATAGACATTAAAGATCAAGGGCKACATCAAAMATCGACAAGTTGTGGTGTTGATTGATAGTGGTAGGACCCATAATTTTATTCATCGCAGGCTTGCCGAAGAGACCCATTGCTTTGTCCACCTTGTTCGTAATTTTCAAATTCTCATCGCTATGGTGGTACGATGAAGTATGGGGGCTGTTGTGAGAATGTCAAACTCCAAATGGGTGATTGTCATTTGAAAACCCACATGTTCTCTATTGCCATGTGTGTCTGTGATATAGTTTTGGGTGTGGAATGGATTCGCACTCTGGGATCAATCACAATGGATTATCGGGAGTTATATATGAGCTTCATCCAAGAGGCTCACACCCTATACCCTCCGACATCTCCAAGCAGGCTCTCCTAAAATCATAAGTTCTCATAGGATGGAAATATTGTTCAAGAAAGGCCACCATGGTGTGATTGCAGAGTTGCATGCCATCTAGGTCACCGATTAGGCCTCTCTGATAGTCCCTTCTAGCCTGCAACTAATCTTGGACAAGTACCCCGAGGTCTTTGAAGTTCCAATAGATTTACCTCCTTCCAGGGGTGAGCATGATCATAGCATCCCTCTCCTGTTGGGCAGTCAACCCCACAATGTACGTCCATACATGTATCCATTTGTTCAAAAAAATGAAATCGAAAAGATGGTACATG
>JASDQU010711177.1:7679-19234 GCA_032191745.1 Picea mariana
CGGTCAAGATTAGTTTGTGAGATCAACGGTTCTCATTTAATTAAATCATTAAGTGACTTTTTGCCTAAGTCACTTCATTAATTAAAAGTCACTTTCCAAAAAGACATTCACTTTATTAATTAATTAATAAAGTGAATCACTAGGAAAAGGTACGGATACATTTAATGACGATTTCTGCAAGTAGACACCCTTGCAAAAATACATGTCCAAGCTACAAACACTAACAATTGTATTACGGACTTCTAGACCTTGGAGGTCGGCCATTCCCAGACCTTCTAGTACCCATTCTCATCGCCTTTCATCCTGGATAGGATTGGAGGTCTTGAGGTGGATCTATTAGAACACATGGTTTTATGGAGCCATTGATTTGTATTGTAGGGGTGATTGCACTTTGTAGGGCCATTCCGCCCATGGTCTTGCGCACCTATGTCTTTTCCCACATGGTCATGTGTTTAAACTTTAGACTCTATATGCATCTCTTAGCCTTGGTGCATTTATCACTTTATGATTCTCAACATGGCAGTCTCACAATTCGCAACATCTTGCATTTCCCGAGGCATTAGTCATACAAGGGTTCTCTTTTGAATCACATATCTTTAGTTGATGGATGTTCGCCATGGTTCAATGCACATGGGGCTAACATGGTCGTTAATGCAACTTATGTGCTAAGTCATAAAAGAGACTAAGTAAAAAACTGTTTTAATAAAGGGGCCACCCACTTTAACCATATCAAGACAAAGTTACTATAAAGGGTGCACCCCCTTTATCACTTTACCCATGGTAAAGGACAAAAGGGAAATATTATATTGTGGAAATAAGAGTCTCAACACACATGAAGGGGGCGCACTAAAGTATCAAGGTGACATCATACAAGAGTTATAAAGGGGGCCATCTCCTTTATTAATTATATTTTAATGTGCCATTTGATTAAAAGGGAAAAAACATTTTATATTATAAAGAGAGGGGCCACCCCCTAGCTGAAGTTTAAACAATGTATTAGAAGGGGGGTTGCACTTTATGGATAAGGCAAACGATTGGGGGGGGCACTTAGAAAAAGAGAATATTAAAATGGGCCCCCATTCCAAACAAGCGCGCGTTTAAGCAATTCGCCCCCACCTTCCATGCGATTTGATCATCAAAGATAGTTGTGGAGGTTACTAAATTAAATCAGCTTCAATTCAATTAAAGCCGCCATCTTCTATCCGCCATCCTTCAAACCAAGCATCGAAAAGTAAATGGGAACCGCCATTAACTTAACGGAGTTGCCACTCACGTAAAGCAACTCATTGAGCATATTCAATCAGTCATTGGACAAATGACTTAGCCCTATGGTCAAAGTAATCAGCCCACTAAACAAACAGTCTGCCACCTCAAATCTAGCCGTAAGGTTGAAGAGAGATAATCGTTGGGCATTTTCCAAATAAAAAACAAACGGAAAAGACATGAGTCATGGGTCAAGGAGACAAAGAATGGGACGTTTGATCTGAAGTGTTAGTCGTTCGACTCAATGCAAATCGGACCTCACCCCCCCTAGCCGTTAGCTTCATCAAGCTAGCCGTAAGCTTTTGAATCCATACATTGCCTCTTGTGGTTGATTCGATTCCCCATTTGTGGGAAGTATCATTGTAAAAATTGTTTTCTTAGACAAGTGACTTAGTCTCCAACTTGTGGATGACAAGTTAAGACTTATTTTTTTAATTGGGAGAGAGAAATTAGCCGTTGGAAAGAGAGTCTACAAAAAGCTAGTCCCTCCTCCCATTTTATTTGTTGTCGATTTGTGAGATCATAATGCCATATTATTGAACTTTTATCTTTTTGTGTATTTGTAGATAGATTTTTTTATGCTTTTCTTTCTTGGCTAAGAATTACAATGCTTCATAATATTAAAGTTTGTAATTGGGTATTTGCAAAAACTAATTAGATCAATCCATGTGAGGCTACCTAATATTAAAGTTTGTCATCCTCTTCTTTTATTGGTGTTTAGTGGTTCAAACCCTGAGGGTGGACAAACTCTTGTCGAGAGTATCTTCACCAAGGGTCGGTTCTCACTTGCATCAAAGTTGATCCATTGGTTTGGAAACCATCCCTAGTGGGAGCTTTTCTAGCAAAATCTGAGAGCAATCTATTTTTCCTACACTAGAAATGGGGGTGATTGGTCTCTTCGACTCCAAACCCAATCTTTAGCTCAAATACCGAAGCCGACTTCAGAGGGGTTGTGATTGCAATCTATCACATCAGAAGGTAAGAGCAAGGCCGAGGTAACCCTCACTACTTAAACCATTTTATTTAATAAAAATATTCAAAATTTCTTTTAATTTTCTGTTTTAAATAAAAATAAAAAAAGCCAAAAATATTTCCTAGCTTGTCCCTAAATTTCATCTTACATAGCTAGTGAACCCTTGAGGATTTTGTCTCTAGAGTTATCTCTACCCCAAGGCCATTTAACCCTCTACTTTTCTGCATTTAATTTTATATTTTACAAGGGTATTTGAGAGTTTGCAGATCTGAAAATTTGCAGCCAAAATTTACAACAGATCCGTCAAAACAAATCTCATTAAAGAGGGGCCACAAGTAAGTATATCATCTCAAGAAACCCCTGCTTAGATTCCAGATTTATTCTTCAAAGTTATATCATTTATTTTCTGGGATTTGTCAATAATTTCCAGCCAAAACAAATCTATTTGTTGGCTGGAATATTTTCTGGGTCTTGACCCTAGGGGGATTTGAACCCCAAACCTGCAGAGTGATTTCCAGCTTGCTGGAAATTGCAATTTTGCTGCAAATCTGAAGCTTTGGGCATAGGAAATCACTCTTACCTTGCTGCCCAAACTAACACACAGATCTAGTGATCTAGTGATCTAGATTCTAAGGTGCCTAGCACTTCTGGGAGGCCATAGAAAGGCCATTTTTCTTGCCGTTTTGTGCTTTATTCTTGCATATTTCAGATCTGAAAACTCAGGACAGTGAGGGAGAACATAAAAGAACAACCAATTACCAAAAGGTATAGTAAAGGTTTCATCCTAAGAATTGGTAAGGGCATTCACCACTCTTTTGCTTTGGTATTACTTGACTTATCTTACGAATCTAGAGTGGTTGATCTGCATTTTTTCTGTTAGATAATTATCATTTCAGATCAGTCATGATAAATAATTAACTCCTACCTTCATCTCATTATTATTTAAGGCACTAGTCCATTTAATTTTGAGTGAAGTTGTTGTGTTAGGGAAGCCTCCCAAAATCCTTTAGCGTAGGAGTTGGGCTTGAACAGGGAAGGACTTGTGCTGCAGTGACATTGGGCACTTGTCCTGTGTGGTACAGCCTTAGCGCCTTGAGGGACCTTGACGAGACCACTAGTTTGGTTGGCAACAGGCCCTATTTGTGGCCTCATACAAGCAGCCCATTGCAGGCTTATCCCCGTCAACCAAGCAAAGAACCTTTGCCAAAGATTTGCAAACCGTGCACACTTCTTGCACTCCTTCCCAAAAGGAAACGATGTACACTAGTTTAGCGATGGCTCTCCCATTCTGTGTTGTGTTAAATGCACAATCGTGCCACTCATCACAAACAAACATCTGCTTCAACTCAAAGTGACATTGGAGCATAGACTGAAGATAAATGAAGTTGTTGGCAAAACATGTGATTGTAGGATGCAACAACTCCTTGTTTCTTGTGAATTTCCTCGTGAAGCTAAGAACAAATGCATGGATATATATGAATTTTGTGACGCTCCTAGTGATGGGATTATCCCCCATTTGTTATCAAGGTGTTGACCCTGGAATTTTGGGCAGATTTGTCTGTTACTAATAACTATGCACAACAACTCCCCTAACTACAATTACAGGTATCGAGCCTCGTAGTAACAAACATACCTACTTGTACGTTGTAACCATGAGGGGCAACCTTGTAACAAGCTGTTGTGAGATTGTCCCACATGGTTACAGGTAGAGACCCCTGTAACTATGGGGTTCAACTGCAGTTACATCCCTTGACTCCAAAATTGTATGAGACTTAGTAAACAAAGAAGAGGCATCTTTCAAGTGACAAGTCACAAAGAGGTCGGGGAGGGATTCATGACAGCAATAAAAAAGATTTATGATCCAAATTCAGAAGAAGTATCTCTCATCCAAACTCAATTTGCCCAACTTTCATGTGGTAATATGACTTCGGCACACATTGACGCTTTCTATGATAAGCTCCCTGGAAAAGATCCAATAGACTACTGGCAAATTCATGGTGTTCATGCTTAAAAGCTGCAAGTGTTTGTTATATGTTTACTCTCACAAGTAGCCAGTTTCTTAGTGTGAAAGAGGAATTGGTGACTTGCAATTTTATTCCTTCAGTGAAGAGAACAGAATTAGATCTAAGAAGGTAGAAAACTCAATTTACTTTCATAATACCCGTCATTTTCTTGCTTGAAAAGACCCAAGGCACAAGATTCATCTCTCTAAGAAATGGGACCAATTTACAGATGTTGTTGTATGTCCGGACAATAAGATACAACCAGATAGCCTTCTGAAGCTACATACAGTTACAAACTCAACAAATGGGCCACAACTTGAGAGTGACAAGTCCCTCCAGTGTATCTTGACTGAGGGTCTGGAGGATGTAGAACATGAAGAAGACTCATTTGTTCGCATTAATAATTAGTGAGGACATCACTAGTGGTCCATGTCTCGTGCACTTTTTGTAATTATAACTAAAGTATTAAGTTTTATATCATTGAATCTGAAAAGTTTGAAAATCAAACCATGAATGTCAAACAGAAATTGTGATTGCCACATTATCATTATAATAGTTCATAATGATTTACATTTTAATTTCTAGCTCTTACATTTCTAGGCTCTTAGGTATGTATTTTACTATTTTCCAGTATTAGCTTTATATATAGTGCTGCACCCTCCCTGTGCATACACCCCACACCCAAATTTCAAAACCAGTGCATTTGTACCCACACCTGCACCCGCAGTCGCACCAAATCACCCCGGCTTTCTAGGCCAGAGCTATGTTTGAGCCTGAGTACCAGCTCAGAAGCACAATCAAACACCTATTTATGCAATGTGATGACAACGTGTAAAAAAATGAACAGGCTCTCTCCATACACCTAAGAACAATCAATGTACTAGGAAAGCTAATAACAAAAACTCCAGATTTTCTGACCTCGATACAAAACACGTTTTAGAGTATAGTTTCGATTTTATCAGAACACTTTGAACTCAAAATATAAGTAAGCATCGATGTGCTATAGAGCGAACAAGAATATAAGTTACCAGAATTCGACTGTTGATGATGAGACAAGAGGCGAGCTCGAGCAAAACTCCAAGATGCCATTTGTTCTGTTCCCGAGCCCTACCACTTTCACTGCTTTATTCAATGGTTTTCTGTTTAGGCCCTCGTGTTCAAGGGAGCGTATGATGAACGTGGGGCTTGCTGACAGTAAAATTGGGCGCGTCCGTGTACTGCAAAATTTTTCATGATTGGGTAACCAGTTTGCAGATAAATAGCCACCTCTGACTAGATTGGTGCTGTAATTCTGTAGAATGGAAGCCATGGGAAGGAATCAATCTCGTATGGCTGCCATGGTTGGGCATACCGAAAGGACTACAAGATAGTGTCGCATTGTGCTTTTAAACGGTGTTTTCACTTGATAATCATGGACGCGCGAGCGATTTTGACTCGCCTCCGTTCGATTTATTTTAGCACTCATTTTAACATCAAAATGAAAGGCAGGGACTAAATATACTCGAGTTGTCAATGTGGGATTTAGGTTTTTGAGATTAGAAGTGTGGGATTTCGGTTTCAAAAGATAGCACACTTTCTATTTCTATAATTAAATTGTGAGATGGAGAATTTGAGCTATTATATATACAAGTATTTAATTATTATGTTAAAAATTAATTCTTATTTTTTTAATCATGGGAATCTGTAACTAGTAAATATTGGTTTATTGGTTAGGGAAGAACATAATTTTGATGTTGTGGAATATTTGTGATACAAAGGTTGTAAGGTTTTAAGAGCTCTACAATTCTAAGGTGTGGGAAAATAATGATTTATTTAACCATTGTTTGGAAAGACCAAATCATATTATAATACTTACGATGTGGAAGCACAAGGGAATATGATTCAACCTGGAAGACAAATGGATATGTTATGGAAGACAAATTGATGGGGGATCATTAGATATATGGCATTCATATTATAACAATTGGTGAAGAATCTAAATCCAAGAATGTTGCAATTTGTATAAATATATCAGCATCAATTAAAAGAGGGGGAATTATGCTCACTCCCTTTCTCTATTTTGTTAGAGCTTTCTTAGTTGTTGTTAAATTTGTGAATAACTTAACTAGGGTTGGCAAATTATTTTTGTGATGGTGGGAAGCCTCAACCCAAATGACAAGTATAAAAGTTATAGTTGAAGTGTATGTCTTGGAATACTTTTTGTGACTTTAAAATCTTCTCTACCACCTTGTTTTCCATGATTCTTAAGGTTGGTTATTATGTGATTTTGGGACCAACATTCTAAATGTGTGCAAGTTGGCAGGGAATATGTGAACAACATGTTTATGTAACTTGTGTTGGTTAAAACTATACGAGGTTATAACTTAAGCATGTGAGGAGTCATATAGTCTACACATCATAGACACACTTTATCTATACACCTAGAAGTACACAAGGGGGCAACAAATATCCTTCTAGATATTGTTGGTTAGTACATGTTAAGAGAGACAAAACATTGACAAACACGATCATAAACAAGAATGTAACATCTTTGACATGATATTTCCTATCTAAATTGCACAATTGTATTTCATTGATACGTTATAATAATATGTAAATGAGATTGTCTAAGTGGGAGCACTATATGGATCATAACCTAGTGAAAGAGTATGAGATGTGTATGTCTTGGAGCATTTTCTATGACTTTAAAATCTCCTCTACCTCCTTACTTTCCATTGTTCTTAAAACTTATTATACTAAGTGATTTTGGAACCTTTTAAACTCTAGATTCTCTACAGTTTACCCTACATTTTTTCATGAGATGTGACCACTCCGACGAGCCCAAAGTGTGAATATTTCTTTATATGTGGCCATGATGGGATGATTTGATGTACAAGTGTTGGTTAGTGGTTGCTCGGATCCCCTTAGGTGGACGGTCATGGCATGTCCTTGTAGTCCCCATTCTCAGGGTGCTTGGTTTTATTGCTCCAGTCGACCATCCCTTAGAGGTGGTAACTCCCTCTAAGTCAGGCATTTATGTCTTGGGTGGGTATGCGGACATTCTGAGGTGGATCTACTAGGATACATGATTTACGAGACCTTGACCATTCACTTATTCTTTTGTTATGTAAAATGTGATTGTGCTTTGTAAGGGTTGTCGCACCCATGGTTTAGCACACCTACTTTGCCCCACATGGACCCTCTCTTTCTTATGTATGTACCACACTTTGGTCATGGGCCCTTAGAGATGATTTTGCACATGATTATCCAATTTCACATTTATCGAGGCAGTCTCACATATTTCGAGGCATTGGTCCTACTCTCTGAGGCACAAACGAGGTATTTAAATCCACATGGACACCCTCTACACTTTCCATGTGTCAGATGCTAGAACACCCCCCTCCTGTGGCACTTTTTTCAAGTGTTTTTGCTCACCAAAGGGAGTTGACCTCACTTAGGGCACTTTAAGACAGTCGTGGGTTTTATTTGATCCACTTGGATGATGTGGAGGTCACTTAAGTGACTTTACACTTGGAAGAGATGACATGGCACTTGCTCTTGATGATGTGGATGGATTTTAGACCATTCTTTATTGACTTGATGACCAAACTGAAGAAGCCATCCACCTTAGAAGGGTTTATTTTGACTTTAGGAGAGGTTGTTCCCTTTTTTAGAGGTGAATGTTGGAGCTAGGATGGCCAAGGAATATTCCTTGCCACATTTTGAGGCCCCCATGTCAATTTCAAGTAGAACGTTGTACCCTAAATCCAAATTGACTCTTTTAGAAGGTTGGCAGTGCCCCTTTACAAGGCTTTCAAACATGTAAAGAATCATTTAATTATATTTTTTACTTAGTCTCCAATTTGTGTGGATGACAAGTCATTTTTGCTTCGATTCCTTAACCTAATTTTAGGGAATAAATAATGGGAAGGAGTTGTGAGCCTTATCTATAAATAACGACACTCCTCTCATTCCAAATTGTTGTGAATTCTTGGAGATCATTTCAAGCCATTAATARCAGATCTTTTACTTGAAGTTTCTTGGTGTCAATTCTTGGAGCTTTTTCTTTCTTGGTTATTCTTATTTCTTCACGGACTATTGTGAATATTCAAAATTCTACTAAAACAAGCAAGATCGATCCATTGAAGAGTTACACAGCTMCTTTGAACAAGGACGTCTAGGGTTTGCATATCTTCCATCTTCCTTAAAACAATTTGGTAAGTGCTTAGCTCTTGTCTTGATTAGTTTTATACTCCTTGGCAAGGATTTTAAGTATTTTTTCAAGTCTTTTGTTGATCTTGTTGGTGAAGGCTATTCCTTTGAGGAAACCCTTTCTGTAGGGCCTTGGTTTTCTTTGTTTGTCTTGATTAGATAAGAGACTACTAGCCTTGAGTCCCTAGTCTGTCATTCTAATCCATAAACATTGAATAACCAATTCCTAGAGGAGCATATTTATTAACCCCGCAATCCTTAAGTGGAGACAAGGCACTAAACTTAACTCCCAGCAACCAACCACAAAACCCTAAAAATTCAATTATTTTATTTTCATGTCATATAAAATACAAAAATACAAAAAAATATAAAATATATACCATCAAAAATATTTATTTCATCGTCTAGTGCAAAGTTAACGGTTTATTTTCATTTTTTATACATTTTTGTCCAAGGGTTTACAGTAATTTATTCATTTTTAACCTTGATAGGGCAAAGTAGCCCCACACATGCATGCTTAAAGGTTTTATTTATAACATATTGTGGGCTTATTTAAGGTATTTACTAATTTTGGAAATTAAATTACAACAATATGAATCAGAATTGGTGAAACCCTAAGGCTAGAGTTTAACACCAAGAGGTGCATTCTAACCCTACCTTGGCCTATATTTCACTCGTGGATTGTTTAAAAAGTATATCTAACACATTATGATGGTGTAATTCACTTCGTAGGTGCTTCATAGCTGTTATATTTCATTTTGTAGATTTTTGGTAAAACCCTAGGGGATTCACCACTTATCTTTGCAAGTCTGAGCTAATTGCATGGTTGTTATTCATTTGTTATTGCCAATAATAGTTGTTGGGTTATTTTTGCATAATTTATTCATTGCCATGGCTAAGGTACCCAAGGTTTATTATTACAAGTGCTTTTAGGCACTCTTGGGGTGCTTTTCCTCACCCAAAATATGCATTTTCTGCATTTTTTTTTTATCATATATCAGATTCTAAAATTTGTGAACAGTAGAAATCTGGTCCAATTTACAACATATAATCAAGGGGTAACTCATGTATATCATTTGTTCTTGATTTATGCAATTAGTTCTCACTCGTGTGTGGTAAAATGTACTTGTTCCTTCATCCAAAGAGTGATATCTTAGTGTTGATTTATATTTTTGGTTTAGCATACTTATTTCATATCTATGAACTCAACTAATTAGCTCCTAACCCACTTTATATTGTAGTAGGTATTTCCCTAACTCTTGGTTGAATATTCATTAGCACTGGTCTATCTAACCATATATTGAGATGTGTAGTTTGAAGTGAATTGTATCATGAGCTACCAAAAGGTACTATACAAGTTTATTTCCAAGGATTGGAATACCCCACATGGCTTCAAGGAGATGGCCTAAAGTGAAGGGGAAATTGTGCTAAGGTGACAATGGTGCATTTCTCGTGTTGTGTTTATCCCCGATAACACCTTTACAAAGGTTGCTAGTTCGAGTGGTAACATTTTTTGGTGTTGTTGTCAAGGACGTCATTTTTGGTTTGTTTCCTGGCTCTTGATGACATTATCCCACCAGGTTATTGGGTAAGTTTTCTTGTATTTGTATCTTGATGAGATTATCATTTTTGCTAACTTGATTTGTCCCATCTAGCGACTCCACTCAAAGAAAATATAAAGTGGTACATTGCAAGAGGTAATTCCCACAAAGAAAGTTTGAAAGGTAACTTAGGATTGATTCAAAGCATTGGTAAGCTATCCATGGACCCAAATTTTCATAATTCTCAAGTTATATTGGCGACTCCACATCTTTGGTATTTATATAATTGGTATGCAATTCTCTAATATTAATAAATCATCCTTGTATTTTTCAAATATGGCCTCTAATTAAGGATTTTTTTTGGAAGATTTGTTTGGTCCTTTGGATTTTGCAAGTGTTCCATTGTGTCTAGGTGAGCTCCATTTYGATACATGRACTACTCGGATCCCAATGTTTAATGGAGATCCATGGTTGGCTCCAAGACATATCGCATCTTTCATGGATTATGTGGTAGAGAATAGCATTACTTATGAACGAACCTTAATGAAAAAATTTGCACATTCAATGCAAGGGAAAGATGCATGGGATTGGTATTGTGACTTGAAGCCTAAAGAGATAAAATCATTTCCATAGTTAATGAAAAGGTTTCAAAAGAGATGAATATATGGTTATGAGGAAGATGAAGATGCTTGTATCTTCCTCGATATAAAGGATAGATTGGGAGAAAGGATTGGTGATTTGATGATGGAATATGATGATAATCACTCAAGTGATCTTCTTATAGAAATAAAAGATAGAAAGAAGGCATTGTGTTTCCTATATTGTTATATCGATATAAAACATGTTAATCCTTCTTTTTTGAAGCATGATGATGATCTACTTGATGAGGCTCATCCCTCTCCTCCCTCCCATGAGCCAGTGTTGCATGACATTTCAGAATCAGAAAGGGATGAGGAATAGGTACCCCATGTCGAAGATGTCAAGGAAATTAATGTTGGCATTAACAAAGATGATCTCGTTGAAGAAGAGCCTGAAGAAGCACCTTTTTGCTCTCTCGAAGATGATGATTTCATTAAAGAATTTACAGCAAATCCTCAAGAAGAAAATAGTGACAAAGAATCTATTCATGCTTCTATTGGAAATCAAGATACTTTTGAAGGGAAGATATATGAAGACAACCTCGATGACAAAAGCATTCAAGCATCCGTCAGTTCTCTAGCGCAAGAAAGCAAGGGTTTGGAACCCTTATTTGATGAAGAAAATGACAACAAAGAGATTGAGAATATTGATGCTCTTCTTTGTATTGAAAGAGAGAAATGGGATATAAGTTGTTTTTATTTTGACGGGGATCCCATTTACGATATAGCTGGTGATGTTTCTAAAGGTAAAATTACAGATTTGTGGTCTTGTGGACAACCTTAAAGAATAACCATTGAATGTAAAGCTAACTTCACTATGTAGGAACATCCATGTCATCCCACTGATGAGGTTGATTTACAGGTATAGGTTGGGATTTTTCATGGCCAACTGACAATAGGATTTTTTTAGCCATGGAAGTCCTCAACTTACGACTTTCACAGTCAG
>JASDQU010711182.1:0-26580 GCA_032191745.1 Picea mariana
CATTTCCGCAAGGCAATATATATGCAGCCTGCGTACTGTCTTCAAAAGAGTGATTTTGAGAAACTGACAAGTGTAACTTTCTTCATGAAAATGATCTTAAAGAAGAGCTAGATCTTCTATCACCATGTCATTATCATGTCATCATCTTGATAACCAAAAATGTGGATAACAGGTAGATCCATCCTACTATCTCAAACTCAAATTGGCCTTCTATGTAGAGCATCTCATGGATTTGAGAGATGAACTCTTTATTAGATTAGTCTATACACTTGGCCACTTGATGCATGTCCTCGAGATCCTTCTTTTCCAATACTGAGTTGGTTGTCATCAGCTTTGGGTTGAAGCCAATCTCCATTTTCCATGAGTGGACATGGCTTCTTGACATAGCCACCACTGTCTCTTTAGGGAGTCCCAAAACTACCTCTCCATATTCTTCAAATATTCGGACCAAAGATGCTTGGATTCATACATCAGGGAAGCTTCCAAGTTTCAATTGTCTATGCTTATACTATTCTTACCACTAGACACTACCAGGGCGATCACCTCCTTGGTGCTCACAAATAGAGGCACCAAGAGGTAGGTAGAGAATAGTGTTCTCCCTTGGGTCCCGACTTGGGATAGTTCTTTTGTTCACAACACACACCCTATTTCCCACTCATATAGATCCCAAAAGAGATCTATTTCTTGAACATATTGTACCTATATCTTCTAGTACTTCTAGGCCTTCTAGTTCATTAGCACATAAATCTATCAATGTTTTCTTCACTTTGGTCTCATATGGTAGGAGAGATCCACTTATTGTGAGTACATATTTAAATGTTAGCAACCTCCCCTGAAACTTAAATTGGCCTTCTATGTAGATCATTTCATGATGTTGAGATATAACCTCATTTTTATACTAGCTTATACACTTAGCCACTTGATGCATGTCTTAAGGATCCTTCTTTGACAATCCTGAGTTGGTTTTCATGGGCATTAGGTGGAAGCTGATCTCCATATTCCATGAGTGGACATGGATTTTTGACTCGACCACCATTGTCTCTTTAGGGAGTCCCAAAAATCCCTCTTCATCTTCTTCATTTATTTAGACTAAATATGCTTGGATTCATACATCAGGGAGGCTTCTAGGATTCAATTGTATATGCTCAGACTATCCATACCACTAGACAATACAAGGGTGATCAACTCTGTGTGCTCATGAATAGAGGCACCAAGAGGTAGGAAGAGAATAGTGTTGTCACTTGGGTCCAAGCTTGGAACAATTTTTTTTCATAGAAGGCACCCTCTTTCCCACTCATCTAGATCCCAACAAAGAGTTGTTTCTTATAGGAAACATGTTGCACCTAGATCTTCCAGTAATTTTAGGTCTTGTAGTTCATCAACACATACCTCTATCAAGGGTTTCTTCACTTCAGTCTCACATGGTAGGAGAGATTCACTTATTGTGAGTACAGATTCAGATGTTAGCAACCTCCCCTCCTCCTTCTCCTCCTCCTCATTAGTGGGTGATAGCTTGCACAAGACTTAAGCACATTCTTTAGGCACCTCCAGTTGAGACATATATCTTGGGTTCTTGAGAGGGATCATCCCTTATATGGGACTCCCATTTTGTATCTTTTTTTCTTAGACAATAGAATTTAGATTCTAGTTCTTTGACCTCAAAGGATAGATATGATTTTATAGGAGATGCACTGGCACTCCCACTATGTATTGTTTTTTATGTCTCTAGCAATGCATTTGACCTAATTATGGTTACTTATTGGACATTAATGAAATTATATTATTTTATCTTGCTTTTCTTCAACCTAATTTCACAAGCCAATTGAAGAAATAAGTATACTCAAGTGTACTTCAATACCACAAAGATACAATCCTTAGGGAACACTTTCCAAGCCATATAATTGATCTAAAATTTCATATTACAATATATTATAAAGATGACGAATCTACTCCTTTATCTTTTACATTTGTGTTAAATCACTTATCCATTTAAGTTGTAAGTTATGTCAAATCATCATGAACAACTAGGGATAGAATCTACCCAATCAAGAAGATAACATAAGTCGAAAGCATACACAAAATTTTGATAGTTGGAAAAAAAAAAATATATATATATATATAAAAGATGAAGCACATGTACATACCAATAAATTATCAGAAGTTGATACAATTAAATACTTTCAAACCCTAGTTATGGAAACCATAACAAAAGCCTAGCCACTATCTCCTAGCTAGGAATTGCTCCCAAGAAATGTTGGTCACTCCACCAAATATCTTCAACAAGCTAGCATACAGTTTGGCAAGTCGTCCTTAGACTTTCACCAAGCTTGTATCACACAAGCTCACCACACAAGGGATCTTGTATTTATTGGGGATTAGAAACTTTATCCATCTTGCATCACACAAGTACATGGCAAGACAATTCTAGCGCTAACCTCAAATTCTACATGTCCATCCCAGGGTTTGAGTCCTCAAGCCCTAGGTCTTCGAATCTTGCATCAACACAAGAACCAATACCTCTATAGAACATCAAGAGTGAAATAATAAATTCTTCTTCCAAGTAAGGTATCACACCAAGCTCAAGACTCGTCAAGTTACGCACTCCATGATATTTCCCTAGCCTCAATGTATCACACAAGAATAAGGTTGCAAATTCCCCAAGGATTTAGTTATTTTCTTCAGGTCCTCTCTAGGGTTGGAACCCTAGCACTACATCCTCATGCATTAGCACAAGAGGCGTGATGAAAACAAGACAAATTGTCAACTCCTCCTAACCCTATGTTCTTATCTACATTTTACTTGCATTGCACAAACCTAAGTGATCCTCATGCATCTCACAAGAGAAATATCTCCAAGAACATTGAACCACTCTCTCTCTTCTTCATGTGTTGTACTTGTCCTAGGGTTTCCATCACAAATCCTAAGCCTTGGTCCCTACAAGTATTTTCTAAGACAATTTCAAAGATAGAATAGAGAGTACAATAATGATATGTGTTAACAAAATCTCTCTCATCCCCTTATGTAGAATAATTGAGGGAGGATAACATGAAACATGGGCTTGTGTTCATACGAGTAGTCAACAATGCAACCCCACATGGAGTGATATACAATACAAGAGTGTACAAGTGTCATGCTAGGGTTTATCCAACCCCATAGATGGAACTCCCTCCAAGCATGGTCTTCCTTGGGCTCAATTCCCCTTCTCCAAGACAATGCACTCTACAAAAAGCTATTAGTCTAATGCTCCCTCTTCCATGGTGGTTTGTTATCAAAGTTCCCTCATGCAATTTGTTCCTTCTCTAGTTCTGTGACACATGCCCTCTTGTTCCAAATGCTCCTAAACATGTGTGTCAATGTTGTTATTATTATCCACTGCTTCTTCACAACATGCATGTCTAGTCCACAACCAACCTTCATGAAGTATGCTCTTCAACCCAAGCATCCTCAAGCCAAGTTTCCGACCTCCAAGTTGTATGTTACATTGTCTCATGCTCCTAGGTATAAGTTCTTAGCTCTCCTCCTCCTAAGTATCTACATCTCTTGATCGAGAAATGGATTTCCCCATTGTCTACACCTAATGGGTTAGTCATCGTGTCAAACAAGGTATCAACCTCAAAGGAAAGGGCACTATTCTAACACTTTAACCAAGGCCAAGTGTCCACTCAAATTTCGCCACCCATTTTTCCAAGAAGCATCTCAAGGGACTAGGATACCTAGCACTCTGTTAGCAAGGTGAAAATACTTTTGGAGTAACTCTAAAAGCTAATAGTAAAAATCCCCATGAAAAGTTTGAAGCATTAATTTCAAGTTTCAACCTTGAAAGGAAGTATGACATGGCACAAGAAAGCATACTTTTATTTATAGTATGTTATCTGGATCAAAGTTAGAGTAAATAAAACTCATACATGTTAGTGTAATAAATGTCAATGATAAATATAATGTTAAATGTAAGTGACCTAATATTAATGTTAGCAGTTAGTTAGCCATGTTGAGTCTAATAGAATCTAACTCTGATGCACTTGAATAAAGGTGTGCGTGAGACACTATGAATATGACTCTATTATAATATGTTTTATTACTCACATCCCTTTGTTGTTTGTGTGTTTCACTTTTCTAAAAAATCTTACATGGTATCAGAGAAACTATGTTTTTTACCTTGTAATCAAAGTTGACGATGAAATGGTGAAACTTCATGGCAAAAGAAACCTATAATGGTCGAGTTTACAACTTCCTCGCAAACATGGAGTGTTAGTTTATTTCCTGTTGTTAGCCATGTCTCTACCAGCCTAACACACTTCTGTTGGTACTGTGTATAGAATGAGGGTGTTGTTGATACTGAGAGGGGGAGTGAATCAGTATCAATTATAATTTAACACCTTTTAAAGACTTTATCTTTTCAATCAAATAAATGCATCCCGGTATACAATAAAGAGTACAAGAACAAATACATAATTGTTGACGGGCGAAATTGACCGCTCGTCAATTGGAGGAGTGAATCCGATCCGGGGTTGTCTATTTAACCCAAGCCATTTGGATTAATCCACTCCGACGGGTTTAGCAGCTCCGTTGGCCAATTTAAGTCCTAAAGAAAACGAAAAACAAAACTAAAGGAAATGTAATAACTTTGATGAATAGTAATCGCTGAAAATTGTATATAGATCTAATATATATTTACAGTTTACTAACTAATATTTATAAAATAACTCTACTTATTATATGTACAATATATACAACTGATTCTATTTCTAATATATATATATAATGTACACAATACGAATTTTAATCTAAATCTGCGAAAATCGAATATCAATTGATTTTTTAAACAATAGTAAAGCTATTTAATCTTTTTGATTCATTTCCTTATAATGTTAATAACCGAGAAATGGAAATATCAAATTGTTTAATTGAAAGTAGAAATCACAGATAGTAGAAGATGTTTTAACTACAGGAAATCTCTATATTCATTAGACTAATGAAATTAAACTAGCAAATTGACTTGTTATCGCATCCAATATTTTTTCAGTGTGCAGCATCCAATCCCCCTGTCTGATGAGGTAAAACTGCAGCAGATCCTACAATTGCTTCTCATAAATGTGAAGCAGTAATGGTTGAATTCGAATGATAGAACATATAAGAGATACAATCACAACAATCTCATAATTTCACGAGCAGCCACATCAAGATAAATCCTGCTATGAGAACTTGTGTATAAATGTTTAACAAATGATGAAGATAAATCTATTAATCTAAGTGTGAACAAAATGATTGTTGTGTGTTAAATCTGGAACATAAAACATGGATAACATATAAATTTTTATCATACCAACTTGTAGTAAACCATGACAGCGAAAGCAATCATAATCTAATTGCAAATTGAAACAATCATAACTTGAATAAAACCATAATATGGAAAAGCTAAAGTTGTGACCAGTACTATATTTCATTCAAGTCTAAAAAATCCATAGTCTTTCCTCAGGTAGAGATGATCTCATGTTTACAACATAACATGCTTATATAGGTTCCAGGAACAAAATTTTTCCTGTTGATAACATCAAATCTGTTCCAAAAATGTGGGGGATGCAACCACCCTGATTTTACTTGATATCAAAAAACCCAATAGCCTAATCTATTTACTAAAAACATAAAGATTTTATGGCTGGGAGATTCCAACAGTGCTTCAAATCTCCTCAGAAATCATGGGTTCCTGTTAAAAAATAAAAATGGGAAGATTTTAGATGTATTTTCAATCATCAAAACAAGCAATTCAAATTTTTTCTAACTGGCTACAGAATCTGTAGCTAGTTATAATTACAACTACAATCATATTTTATTCAACAAACAAAACAAATTAATCTTTATAAGAAAGACAATCTATCCAATCAAATCATATATCCTAATTTGAGAGTGAAGAAATCATGCTAAACTTGAAAAAGATCATACCTCAAATCATGGGATTAAAACATATCAAGCAATCTTGGAGTTTACTATTGTTGTCGCTGCCTCTACATTCTTAAAAATGATAGAGCCTATAGTTTTTAGGCATTTCTCCTTTGCTTGAGTTATGGATTGGAGTCTATTGTTCTCGTTTGTCAACGAATCCACTTGGTCTTTTAAATATTTAAGCCGAGACTGTAGCAAAGGCACATCCATATAATACATGTCGATCCAAGATCGACATTCATCACACTGTGGCTGTAATGACTATGCATTGGCATTGACAACATTAAGGGTTGAAGAATCGTCTACGCGAAAGGTAGGTTTATCACAGAGTCGAATGCTTGAGAAATCTAGGTTATCCTTTAGATTGATCAAGGGTTCATAGTAGGAGGCTGAGACACAAGGTTGGACGGGTGAGAGGGGTGCTGAGGCACAGGCTTGGAGAGGTAACAAATGTTTCAACAATTGCAAACAGACCAAAATGCTCCCTTCAGCCATAGAGAAAATATGAGATTTGACCTCTAAAGGACGAGCTATATCTCTGTAATGATTCATTTTTTTGGGAAACCGCCCATATTGAAGGTAAAAGGGCTAATTTTGGTTCTGGGTTTTCAAGGGTTTGATCTAATTCAAAACGTTTGCTCAGAATCGCTCACGCAAAAACGTGTCTTTGGGAGGCAATTACGGGGTTAGCTTAAGAAGTCTTCAGTTACTTCCAATTGCATAGACCGATCTTTTCTCTGCAGCCATCGAAGGCTAATGTGAACTCTTGGGCAAATCTCAGATTGAAACCTTTAAACTTTTCAATGAACACACGCCAACCATTCCTTTCTAAATCATCCCTAGCGTTTATTATACGATAACAAGGTTTGGATGCCATTGGGCTCAATCCTTACCACTGGAGCCATGGCGAATAGAAGAGAATCAACATAGAACTCAGAGGTAGGGTTTGATAAAAAGCCACAGAGCCATAGCCCCAAACAAAACAATGCTATGACAGTTCAAAATGGTAGGCAGAAGCGTTAATCACCATGCGTGGGAATTAAATCGTGAAGCTCGAGACCATACAGAGCAGTAATAGCATGTAGTACTTCATATGAAACCTTGGCATATGGGTACGTATAAGGATGTAAGAACTTGAAAACCATAGTACGCATATCCATAGCTTGATTACAAAGGTGAGTGTATCAAAAGAAAACTGAATAGTTAAAATTTTTATGGATGAGAACTCCATTAATATCAATCGAAAATTAATTCATGGAGGCCTTTCACTTATGTAACCAAGGCATGTTTAGAACCAAGGAGTTATAAACAAGTATAACAATCGTGTTCATAGCAACAATACGACAATTCAATAATAGACCATATGAATAGTTTTCTTTTAATAAAAAATCGAAACAAAGTGTCAATTCCAGCTGCGAGTTTTCATGCTTATAGTCATGAAAACAAAAATCAAAAGGAAGATATGTAAAAAGCGACAAGTGATAAGTGTCGATGCTCATGACGAGTAATGAAAATTTAGAGACCCTATATAGGCAGCTTACAAACAATAGAAATTATATTACCGCTGCCAACAATAATGCACAATAGATTTATGTGGAAATCCAAATGAAAGAAAACAAAAAAATGGTTTTATTATATAATAAGAAGATTGCATTAATAGGAAGCTACAACTTCCAATATTCTCCAGCTCCAACTAGAAGGAGGCTCCAACCCCCTTTCCTTTCCCCTTCCTTCCACCCTCAAATATGTATATAAAAGAATCAACCTGTCATTGTCACTATCACTATCATTGTCTCTGTCATTATCATTGATACATCATCATCATCAAACTAGGTCCACATAGAGATCCTAGGTCCACATGGGTCCACATACAAAACCCAACAACCACATAAAAACCTGTGCCAAGATCTCCAAGGATACGCCTAAAATCATGTGCCAAAATATACAAAATATGATCCTTACAAATTGTGTCCACATAGAGATACTATGTCCATATGGGTCCACATATAAACCCCAACAACGTCAAAACAAAATCACGACAACATCACAACTTCATAACAAATCATACGACATCATTACAACCTTGCAACAAATCACAACCTTATAACATACCTTGAGAATAAAAAAGACCTTAAGAGACTCTGTTAGACTTCTCTTACACACCAAAAGACACCCCAAACACCTTGTGCACACCTCAGACTTGATCTCTTCCTTGGTTTCTCAAAAAATGTGAAATTATATATTGTATTTATAGTAATTTTCTCCCTAAAACTTAGTTGAGCCAACCTCAATTTTATGGATGGGTTGCTAGACAGAAAAACTCATATCTCCTTGTTCCTAGGGAGTTATAGGGACTTCCATATACTACTGGAACGGTAACGGAATAATATTCCAAACCATGTAATGCGTGCTTCCATTTGAGTTATTTATGTAGGGTTAAAATTCCCTCTAAGATATGGTATCCAAATTGACCACAAATAATACTTTCAACAATATCCATCTTGCAATATTGATCTTGGACATTTGTAGGATTTTTCACTTGACTGTAGGGTCTTCTTGTGGGATTCTTCAAAGTGTCTTCTCGTGAGGGTCATTCTTAAAGCTACACCATATGGGGACAATTTTGGAGAATCCTTCACATAAACCCATAGGCTTCTTCATGTTGATCACCAATAACTGACTTTGACATCAATGACAACACCATTCAACCAATAAGACATTTTTTGCTTTTACATTTTCACTTCCAAGTCTCACTACACCTTTTCCAAGTATTTTGACAGAGGATTCATTCCTAAATGCAACACTATCACTTTTTCCTTTCTTTAAGTTGATGAGTTTGTTTTGGTCCCCATTCATGTATGTTGAGCACCCATTGTCTATGTACCATTTGTCTTCTTTATTTTCAGCAAGTAGTGCTAATCGAGAATCTTCCTTGTTTGGATTATCTTTCATTTCCCATACTATAGTTGGTTTTATGATAGGAGCATCTTCTTTCATAATTCTGCAATCTTGTGCTTTGTGACCAATATTATTGCATTTGTAACATACAATGTTCTGATCCATCAGTGTATCAAATGGATTGTAATTTATGTTGACAAATCCATGAGCATTTCCAGATCTACTATTTACATGGTTGTCCTTTGGATATCCATAATCATTTTTTTTTCTCATATAGTTGTTTCTTTCATTGATTTTACAGTGAATTGCTTTGTTTCCAAAGTTTCTACAAGAATAACAATGACCAAGAAAAATACTCTCATACCTGGTAGAAAAAGGACCTTCTTGGTGTCTCAGCCCTTCTGAATCATGATATTGTTTTCTCTCTAGAGGTGTCATGTTCCTATTGTTCTTAAACTCCCTTTTGTTTGTTGATTCCACTTCTTAAGGAATTTACATATTTTTTGGAATTTCCTTCATCTTCCCTGTATGTTTTATATGTTTCTGTTGCCTTCAAACTATTGTCATATCCATGTCCTATCTTATCGATAGGTGAACTATGTTTTCTAAGAATTTCATCTAACATTTCAGTAATTATTTCAAATTTCTTGTAGTAATTCAACTGTTCTATTGTCAACATCAACTCTTTTCTTGTGTGGTCCAATTCTTCTTTTAATTTCTCATAATATTAAGTCTTGTTCACTTTATCTAACTGCTCCTTCAAGTTGTCAATTGTCTTCTCAAGATCATGATTATTTTCTTCACAAATTTTCAATTCGTTTTTTTAATATCTATTTTTTATTCTAAGCTTTATATTTTCGTCTTCAACATGCTTCAATTTTTCAATATTTTATTCATCTTCTTGTTTACTTTATGTGATGTCTTTGATTCCCTAGGAATAGTCGGTGTTTGTTTGTTCTGTCTCTACATCAGACTCTTCTTCATAATTGATTTCATCTGTTTCATAATTTTTTGGTCATCATTCTGAGTTTCAGCTTGAGTTATGAACATAACTTCCCTTAATTCTCTTTCTTCTCCATCACTTTCATCTGAAAAATTGTTGTCCTCCTTGGAGTAAAGACACTTTTTCTTATGGAATATTTTATTTTCTTCAAAAGGACATTTCTTAGCATAGTTTCCTATTATAAAACAATTGAAGCATTTGAAAGGTAACTTACCTTTGTATTTGTTGGTTACCCTCTTGAGCCTCCTTACAAAATATGCTTATTCTTCATCTTATTCAACACCTAGTCTTTCTTCTACCCTGTGTTTTTTGTTTCTTGTTTTCTTCGTGGATTTAAAATCTACTTCTCTATTTGGTTGTCCATTTTTTTTATTTGTTCTCATTTCATATTCTTTTAGGGTCCCATGTAGTTCATCCATTGTCATTTTGGTCAAATCCCTAGTTTATTCAATGGTCAAGACCTTGACATCATATCTTAAAGGAAGTGATCTCAACACTTTCTGTACAACCAATGATTCTTTCAATTCTTCTCCTAATCCTCTAATGGAATTGAAAAATTCATTTTCTCTAAGTAAATAGGTTGCAATATCTTCTTTTTCATTCATTTTCAGATTTTCAAACTATGCTTTTTGTCATTGAAGCTTGAAATGATTGACTTTAAGGTCACCTTCATAAATATTTTGAAGTTTATCCCAATCCTATTTAGTTGTGTTGCAACCCATAATCTTGCTAGAAACAATTGGTGTCAATCCACTTATGATAAAATGCCTATACTTTGAATTACATCTCATTAATTTCTTCTCATCTGGATTAGTTGGAGTATTTTTCAGAACTTTATAGCCATTGAAAATTGAGAGCCAAATATCCATTCCTAAAGCTATCAAGTAACTTTGCATTATGTTGCTCCAATATGCATATGTGTTTCCATCAAATGGTGGAATCCCATTGGGAACTTGGCCTTCCATTTTTTCTCTTGATCTTCCTTTGAGTGATTAGACGTTTTTGAGGGTAACTTGCTCCAATACCAATTATCGATATCGAGAGGGGGGGTGAATCATTATCAATTATAATTTAGCACCTTTTAAAAACTTTAACTTTTCAATCAAATAAATGCATCCCAATATATAGTAAAGAGAAGAAGAACAAATACACAGTGCACAACAAATTTACATGGAAATTCAAATGGAAGAAAACCAACAAATGTTTTTCTTATATAATAACAAGATCACATTAATAGGAAGTTACAACTTCCAAGATTATCCAACTCAAACTAAAATGAGGCTCCAACCCATTTTCCTTTCCCCTTCCTCTCACCCTCAAATATGTATATAAAAGAATCTACTTGTCACTGTCACTGTCTCTGTCAATATCATTGATACTTCATCATCATCAAATTGGGTACACATAGATATCCTAGGTCCACATGGGTCCACATATAAATCCCAACAAGCACATAAAAACATGTGCCAAGATCTCCAAGGATACACCTCAAATCATGTGCCAAAATATCCAAAATATGAGCCTCACAAAATGGGTCCACATAGAGATCCTAGGTCCAGTTGGGTCCACATAAAAACCATTTTAACCTCACGGAAACATCACAACTTCATAGAAGAGAATACAACAACATCACAACATTACCAAAACATCACAACCATATAGAATATCTTGATAATAAGAAAGACCTTAAGAGAATCCCTTAGACTTCTCTTGAACACTAGAACACACCCCAAACACCATGTATGCATCTCAAACTTGATCTCTGCCTTGGTTGCTAAAAAAAAGTGAAAGTCTATCGTGTATTTATAGTATTTGTTCCCCAAAAATTAGTTGAGTCGACCTCAATTTTCCAGCTGGGTTGTTGGGTGAAAAAAATCATATCTCCTCATTCCTAGGGAGTTAGAGGGAATTCCATATACCCCTGGAAATGTCTCAGAATAAGATTTCAAACCTTGTAACTTTTGATTCCATTTTAGTTATTTTTTAGTATAAAAATTCCCTCAAAGATACGATATCCAAATTGACCACAAATAATACTTTCAACAATATCCATCTTGCAATCTTGATCTTGGACATCTGTAGGCTTATTCACTTAACTGTAGGGGTTTCTTGACCACACCTTCATGGATTCTTGTGGGATCCTTCAAAGCATATTCTCGTGAGTTCCATGCTTAAATCTATGCCATAAGGGGACCACCTTGGAGACTCCTTCAAGTAAACCCATATGCTTGTTCATGCTAATCACCAATGACTAACTTTGACATCAATGGAAACAAAATTCAATAGGTGCAACAACAGTAGAAGGATCCCCTATAAGGTGCAGTAGATATAGGAAAAAATTGAGGATTTTTTCATCTTTAGCAAGTGTCTATTCTCTGGACTTGCTTTTCCATTTTTAGAGAAGTGCTTTTGTGTAGGTAGTTGAATGTTTTTTTCCAGAATAGTTGCATTGTAAATGTGTTTTCCTACTTTAGGAGGGAATTGATCCATAGGAGATTGCACATGACTTTATGTGCTAATTACTCAAGTTTTGGTGTGTTTATATCTAGGCAACATCCTCCAGCTATTGTGGTAACACTATCCTAAGCTAAATTTAGGTTCTGGGAGTACCTCTAAATTTAGGATTTCTAAATTTGTAAAATCCTTTCCTTCATCTCTAAAAAAAGGATGAGTGGATGATTCATTTAGTTTTTGTAACAGATCTAGTAATTAGCAGTTAGAGTTTCAGGGAGTTTATTTTCTAGATATTCCATAGTTAAGACCATATTTTCATTAATGTTTCGAATCCAAATCAGGATTCATCTAGAGCATTATATTTCTAGTAAATATGATGCAGGTTTGAGTGTTCATATTTATGTACTTGTTTTTCATATTTTCGGTGTGATGTGTTTGTAGTTTACAACATTCAGAGTTCACTATTTTGATCGATTTGTATAGTTTTTGTTGATATTTTGTGTGTGATGTGTTTGTAGTTGCAACATTTAAAATTTATTGTTTTGATTCATGTTTAGGTTTTGATTTTCCTAGATCTTAGGGTTTGAATTATAAGTAAAAAATATGCATACCATGATATGAAATTAACACTTCCTACACTTCTTTGGCCTTTGCTTGAATATGAGCATATGCACCCACTTGAATGGATAATATATTTGATGAATTCATTGAACTCATATATTGTACTTTGTCAAAGAAGCCTATTTTTTTCTCACGACCCACATCTATTCTTAGCCCCCAAAGAGCTTACAGATGCCCATTTTTTCTCAAGAAACAAAAATTTCTTGCTACAAGGAAACATGATCTTATCAGACCTCATTGTCATTCACCTAAAGACTTGTTGCATCCTCCTTCCTAACGATGTTTCCCTCCCATTTGACATAGATATTTGTTCCCTCTTTTTTCATAACACATCTCTTTATGAGGTACATGGTTAGATCCTACTCCATGTATCTCCTCTCTCCTTACTATTCACTTTAACCAATATACATTAGGAGAGTATTCATGATTATGAGCACAAGCAAGGTTGCAGATGAATATTGTCTTTAGATGGAGTTCCTCAACATGTTATTGAATCTTTACATTGTTACATTGATTATTTGTTTAATCATGTTTGTTTAGGATTTCCTCCCTCTTGGTCTCACCCTATCATCTAGTGCAACTTAGAATTAAGGGATGCATCGAGCCCTTATAATTACAAGAATCATGCTTTTCCAATCTCTAAGAAACAATGCTTCATATGTGGATTTATAACAGGATAGAGAGGAGGAACCTTAGAGAGAGAGGACAAACAGGTTTTTAGCGGGAGAACCAGAACATTAATGAAATTTTCATTCTGTGTGTCATCATTAAGTAGGCACTTCATCACTCTTCGAAAGTGTTTTGTTGCTTTATCAATACATAGAAGGTGTTTGACTCTGTTATGAGAGAGGATTTATTTTACATTTTACAAAACATTGGCATCTCAAAGACCCTTTTGGTTGCTATCATAATACTTTAATTCATTCCTTAGTCATCTTTGCATGACCCATGGCCTCTCATATTTCATCAGGAGCACAATAGGTGTCAAATAGGGATGCCCTCCCTTGTTTATTATCTTTAGGACTTATATTGGTGGGTTGGAATCCTTTCTCAAGGAGTACATACAATATTGTGGTAGTGGTCTCCATCACATCTGGATTTCATTTCTTCCAATTGTCAATGATGTGATCATATTAGCCTCATTGCATGGGGGCCTTTAGGGAAAGATTGATCTGCTCTACAATTTCTACAACTTTTCACAATAGATGTTCAACCTTAATAAAACTAAGGTCATGATCTTCAATGTGAAGAAGAGTGCTCTCTTTGACTACCATTGATTGCGATTACCATGGCCTACACTTACTTGGGGTTGCATTTCATCTTGAGGCATTCCTTTTATCTCCAACTCTACAAGGGATGTGACTTTCTATTCATGCTTGAGATCTTAGAGAGTGATTTCAATGTCACTTTGAGGATATCTTATCCAATATGCACCTCTTGGACACAATAATTGGACCCACTGTCCTTTATGTCTCTGAGGTTTAGGGACCTATATTGTTGAGTATTAATTGGGCCAAGAATGAGAGATTCTACATCCCCTACTACAATGTATGATTCATTGTAAATAGATAGTTTCTCACAAAATCATTCATGTTGAGTTGGTGCACATCATTTGTACCTCAAGACTATTTTAATTTTATTCTTCTTGCTCTACATGTTACACTCTCTAGGAGAGTAAGGTTATGAACAAGAGAAGTACTTGTTCCTAGCCCTTTGTTACTAAGAGGAGATCGCTTCTTCTTTAGTAGGTCTTCCCCCTAGATGAAAACAATGTTGGTTCTCTAAGAATTTTTTTCTCTCCTAGTCGGTTGACATTTTCATTCATTTACTTAGCCCATTTAGGTGTTGTTTTGATGAGATTGGTAATATCATACCCTCCAAGTAGTAGTTGAACAAGGTGATGAGAGAGGACATTTAAAGCATAATACATACATATCCCTTGGATTCCCCCTCCCAAGAACTTCAACACTAGATTTCTTTATACTTTGAGCACTTCATGTGGTTGAGGGATGGCCTTATTCCTAGACCTAATTTTACTTGGAAACATTGTATACACATCCTCAAGAGTTGAGACATACCACCACATTTAAAAGTCTAAGAGGATCTATTGGGTTTGCCACCTATAAGATGCTAAGTTAGAAGAACACTTTATCTTCCCATGCCCAATGTACTATGAAATTATGGGGAGGTTCAATTGCTTCTATAGAGAGTGAATGGGATCCCTCACTACTTTCTCGAAGTACCTAAACTAGGGGTGCCTTGCTTTGTTTTTGAAGGAGGTACTAGATCTTAGGAGAGAAATTTTACAAGGTCCATTGTAGACCTTGTTGAATTAATTACTTCATTCTTTCCCCCATTCTTGATGATAGATGGCCATAATCAACATGAAAAATCCTATATGTATTCAATGCCTATATTGGTAACACCTAAGTTTGCCTTTATACTTGCAACTAGTAGATTGGTTCCCACTAGGGATTCTATGATTCTTTTCTCATGATGCAACTCTTAGCTCAGATTCAACCTAGGAAACATACATCCCATCTCTATGAGACCTCAAATATGGACTTTCTCCTCACAAAGAGCTGCCCACCAATGTTCCATTCCTGGATTTATTTTTCTACCTTGAGTATTAATGAAGTTTCAATAGATGGAAGGCCTCCTCTCAGGATGTCATAACCCCCTGTCTTCTCCAAATTATTCAGATGAAATTGTTATGTTATCATCAATCCCTTCTCAACTATTGATGTTGACATGGATTATCCTTTTCCTCTATCCACTCCTACTCATATTTCCATGTATGTTGTTGTTATATATGACCCCTGCTCCTTTTCTTTCTTTAATCCAACATTACTTACTCCTTTTCTTTAATTTATTTCTCATGTAACTGTTAGTTTATCCTACTCTATGCTTTTGGAGTAGTATTAGGTACTCATGTTGTTGGTTATTGTTGATTTTGCTATTTTTTCCTTCAATCCCATCAACCTACTTTTTTTTTCATTTGTTGGACATTAATATAATTATATTTTCTTATTCGAATATTTGGATACATTGAACACAAACATAATTCTAAGCTTAAACAAATGGGGTTCATTGTGTTAAATTCTCTCCAGAAAATCTCTTAAGAATGCATACCACCTCAGTCATTTCAATGACGAAAATGATATGTGAGCTCTATATTTTAACACACATCTTCTCAATTCATGTCATCCATGCAAAAAGCATGTTGTCTCCAGTAACTTTGAGTAATGGCTGATGTTGTCTTCTCATACTAAGCATTATATGGTTTACATATGCTACAAAATATATGTTTTTTTGTAAATTTTGTTATCTTGATGAGGTTTGGTTTCTGTAACTCTAACAACAAAACAATTGAGCTAATCCGAGGTTCACAATTTTAGTAAGAAAAAATTCGAGAAGCATAAAAGAAGGTTTTTCTTACATGTTATATGTGTTATGATATTGGATTAACCTAGAAACATACTTGTTCAAATATAAGAGAACACATAATTGTGTTTGTCAGTAATGTTCATATTCACGAAGCTTATATGTCCCATCATCTCTTCCTAGTCAACGCATTATTAGATGGTTTGTTCCAATTATAGTGAAAACAAAAATATAGCTAATGTTACATCTATATAATACCAGTTAAGGAGAATTTCATTTTCGTCTCATTCACTAGTGAATATTTTTTTCAATAATCAACATAATATTAAATAATATTTCTGGATAGATGATATATCTGTTATTTACAGAGTTGCTAGCTGTGTTCAACTGAATTTTTTAGAAATCTTGGTAAGCCTTGTTATAGTGGAAGATCTGTGGTATTTATTTTTCAAGTGAAAATAAATGGCGAGCAATTCAAAAATGGAGATCGAGAAGTTTAACAGGAAATTTTTTTAGTTGTGAAAGATCAAGATGGAGGATATGTTGGTGGACATAGATCAATGGATCATGGTGGATCTAGGTATTGCACCTACAAGAACTTCAACAGATGATTGGAAAAAGTTGGATTAGAAGGCGAAGAGCACAATCTAACTTTGTCTCTCAAATTCAGTATTACTAAATGTCTTAGAGGAATCTACACCCAAAGATTTATGGGATAATTTGGGGAATTTGTATCAATCTAAGTCACTAGTAAATAAACTATTCCTGAGAAAGAATTTGTATAGCCCAAGGATGAGAGATGGAGACTCATTGGAAGAGCATTTGAACACCTTCAATACTGTGGTAAGTCAGTTAGTATCTTTTGAGATTACAATTTCAGATGAAGATAGGTGTATCAGTTTACTATGCTCTTTACCAAACTCATGGGATAGTCTGCTTGTGGCCATAGGTAGTAATGCAACTGCCTTGAAGTTTGAAGAAGTGGTCTCATCCTTGTTGTTGGAGGAGATGAGGTAGGAGAACATGGAAGGATAGAGCACATATGCATTATTTGCAAGAGGATTCTCCCAGGAAAGAAATAGATATAAGTCCTCAAGTGGGAGATATAAGTCTAAGGGAAGATCTAAGTCTCCTGGAAAGTTTGTCAAGGTATGTTGGATATGTAGAAAAGAAGGGCACTATAAGAAGCAGTGTAGATCCAAAGTTGAGAAAAAGAAGGGATTTGAAGAATATCCTTCAATAGAAGAAAATACCTCCAAGGAAGAAGGAGGGGATGTGTACTTGGCTTCTTCAAGCACACATGCAAATCATTAGGCATGGTTTGTTGAATCAGGTGCATCCTTTCATATGACTCTCTGTAGGGAGTGGTTTTGTTAATATGAAAGGTATGATAGAGATAATTTTTTCCTAGGTGATGAATCGATAACCAGAATCATAGGTCAAGGAAAATTCAAGTTGAGTCTCATTGATGGAAGGATTAGAACACTACCTAGTGTTCTACACATCCTAGGATTGGCCAGAAATTTTATTTTTGTAAGAAAAATGGACGATGTAGGGATAAAAACAATATTTGAAAAGGAAACTTGTAGGATGGTTCGAGGAGCAATGGTGTTGTTGAAGGGAGTTCGGTTTGGAACTCTATATAAGATGAAAGGAAGCACTACTAGTGATGGGTGTAAAATTTCCATTGTTCTTGATATTGGAGTTGAAGAAGAAACAACTCTTACAGTCTCTGGAGAAAAAGTTATGTTATGGCATCAAAGGCTGGGGCATATCGGAGAGAAGGGTATTCGACTACTACATGGTAAAGGTATGGTTGAAGGTATTCCTAATTGCTCTATGGATTTTTATTTATGTGAAAAGTTTGTATATGTGAAGCATAATCGGGTAAGATTCCCCTCTGGTGCAACAAGGGCAGAAGGAATTTTACAGCTAGTTCACAGTGATGTGTTTGGACCTGTGCCGGTTCCATCATTGGGAAAATATGTGTACTATCTCTCATTTATAGATGAATTCTAGAGGAATACTTGGATATATTTCCTCAGGAATAAAACTAAAGTCTTTGACAGGTTTAAAGAGTTTAAGTATCTTGTTGAGAATCAAACAGAGAAAAGAATTAAAGTGTTGAGGACAGATAATGGCGGAGAGTTATACAAGAATGGATTTGAATAATTATATAAGAAGTGAGGCATATCAAGGCATAATACTACTCCATATACACCTCAACATAATGGAGTTGCAAAACTAATGAACATGATGTTTATGGAAAAAACAAGGTGCATGCTCAGTGGTGTCGGTTTAGGGAAAGAATTTTGGGCATAGGCAATGGGTATTGCATGTTATGTGGTCAACAGATCGCCCTCATCAACGTTGTATGACAAGACTCCACAAGAGGTATGGACTGGTAATAAAAATTCTCTCACACATATCAAGGTATTTGGCTATGAGGCCTATGTTCATGTTCCGAAGGAAAACATGAGTAAGCTAGATAAGAAGGTTGAAAAGTGTATCTTTATTGGGTATAAATATGGTCTCAAAGGTTATAATATTTGGAACCCATAAACTAAAAAAGTTGTGTATAGCCAAGATGTGGTATTTAGAGAAATCAAGGATGTTTTTAAATAGGAATTCCTACCAATTAAGGAACAACCAGAGAAAATAGAGTTTGATTTAAAGGATGATGAATCATACTCTAAAGAAGAACAAGAATTAGAAGAATAATATCCTCATACTCCAGTATTGAGGAGATTGGTTCGATAAAGAAGGGTATCAGAAAGGTATACTCCATATGATTTATGTTAAAAAAATTCTTTGTCTATTACTGATGATGATCCTAGAACTGTCAAGGAGGCAGACGATTTGGAGGATGGAAAGCTATAGAAAAATGCCATGGATGAAGAAATGGAAGCCTTGGATCAGAATGAGGCTTGGGATCTAGTGGATTTGTCGACTAGAAGAAATCCGATTGGAAACAAATGGGTATTTAAAAAGAAGTTGAATGCATAAGGAAAAATGGAGAAATATGAATCTCGGTTAGTAGCAAAGCGTTATTCCCATGTTGAGGGAATTGATTTTGGTGAGATTTTTTCTCTTGTTGCCAATTTAACTTCTACAATATTTATTTAATATGTTGTTGTTGCATTTCATTTTGAAGTAGAATAGATGGATGTGAAGACAACATTCTTACATGGGGATTTGGAAGAAGAAATCTATATGAAGCAACTAGAAGGCTTTGTTGTGAAGGGAAAGAAGAAGTTGGTATGCAAGCTAAGAAAGCCCCTATATGGTTTAAAACAATCACTAAGGATGCGGTATCGAAAATTTGATACTTATATGCTGGGACTTGGCTTCACAAGAAACAAAGAGGATCAATATGTGTATTTAAATTAATTGGTGATCATTTGATTTATTTGGTCTTCTATGTGGATGACATGTTGTTGATAGGAAACAACAAGGAGATTATCCAGGATGTGAAAACTCAGCTGTCTTCTAAATTTGACATGAAGGATCTCGGTGCTTCAAATTTCATTTTGGGGATGGAAATTAAAAGAGATCGGAAAATAAGGAAAATATGGTTAAATTAGAGAAAATATGTCGAGACAATATTGTAGAGGTTTAATATGCAAGAATGTAAATCGGTCAAGGTCCCTATTCTTTTTTATGTAAATTTATATGCAGATCAGTGTCCCAAGACATAGGAAAAGGAGGAGGACATGTCTCATGTTCCATATGTGAGTGCAGTTGGAAGTTTGATGTATGCAATGGTCTGTACTATACTAGAAATTGCACATGCAGTGGGAGTATTGAGCATGTATATGTCAAAACCATGGAAGGAGCATTGGACAACAATAAAAAGCATTTTCAGGTATTTGTGTGGCACTGTTAGCTATGGATTGTGCTACCAAGGAAGAGTAGGATTGGACAGAGTGTTGGAAATACATGGCTTTTTGGATGAAGACTAGGCTAGAGATTTGGATCGTAGGAGATCTACAAGCGAGTATGTGTTTAACCTATATGTAGGATCAATCAGTTGGATGAGAAAAATGATAGGTTGTAGTGGCACTTTAAACTGTAGAAGTTGAATAAATGGCAGCCACTCATGCAAGTAAGGAAACAATATGGTTACAAATATTGTGTTTAGGTATTGGGTTGGTACAACAAGTTGTAAGGATATATTTTGATAGCCAGAGTGCAATTTTTCTAGCGAAGAACTTGGCTTATCATTCAAAGACAAACCATATTGATATTCAATATCACTTTGTGAGAGACATGGTTGAAGAAAAGAAAGTGTTTTTGATGAAGATGGAAACTTTGAAGAATGTTGTAGATTCATTAAAAAAATCTATGAGCACTAAGAATTTCTCTTGGTGTAGAGGATCCATGGGCATTGTTTCCCTAGATTGTTGACTATGTAACCATGTAACCCCATGTATGCAAAGAAAAAAAAAGTGGGAGAATGTTGGGTATGTGTTATATTCTTGGCATGACTAGTTCTAGATATTTCTAAGTTGCACCAGGAGCGCAGGGGGGTTTGAAGGGGGCCCACTAGGCCCCCCATTTGAGGGCAATGCCCTCAAGGAAAAAAAATTTCCTCGAAAAACATGTTGCATTTTTTCCTTGTTTTTTGTGTCGCCTCGATTTTCATGTCCATTGTTGGGAAGTTTTTCGGCACATGGTGTTTTTCCGATGGTTTTATATTTCTGATTAAGGAATTAGGGTTGTTGACTAATCCATATCATTGGGTTAGGGTTTTGGATGTCATTGTCTCCTATATGTATATTGTATTGTAAACAATGTACCACTATGAATGAATATAGAATATGTTGGTTTTCCCAGTTTGGGTTTCTAGGGGAAAAATATCTGTGTAATGTTTGTATTTGACATTGTATCTTTTATATTCTTTTATTGAAAATATGTTTGCAGTAAAGTGTTGTACAAGGTTAAAATCTACACCCTCCTTTCAGAGTGGTGAAACTTCCCCAACCTTCTAAATGTCGAATGATAAGATCTGAAGGTATAAAAAAAGGGAATATTCTTCGATACCCTTACTTTAGAGGGTAAACAAAAGGTTGAATTGTTTTACTCCGACCTTCTCACTCCACTGGATGGTCCAAATCTCTTCATTATGGCTTTGATAGATCAATAGTTCATGTATTCTCTGATGAATTGTCATTTCTTCCACATGTATTGGATGATGTGGCACCTCCAATAATGTGATGTCATCCCTACCTCTTGTTTTTCTTTGTCACTATGCTTACTTGTCATTGATGTGTCCTCCATGTGGAATCCTTCCACATGTATTGGATTGTTATCATTGAAATTCCGTCTGCAACATTGCACACAAATGGTTACATAAATACAACAATGCCAACAACAATTAGTTCACCTGCAACACCAAAAGGAATTTCAAAAGGAAAAAACTATACAATTTGGAAAAAATTGACATGCGCAAACTCACTAAAGGAAGAATGTGCATAGTGTGTGGGACAACAAAGCCCGTAGAGAACACAATGCGCCAAATGTGTGACTGTGTACGAAAAAACCCACACACTCCTTTGAATGACACATTTATGGTTCTTGTCTCCCCCCCAACTACTTATGGACCAGATCCCAACTTTATTTGACCTCCATATCTGAGAAAAATCCAAATGGGGGGTTGGTCAAGGACCAAAGGGTGCCCTAAAGGGCCCCTTGTTCACACTAAGAACCAGTTGACTTTTACCTTGAAGAAATGCTATAAATGGAGGCCATGGGTGCACTAAGAAACCAAGATCTTCATATTATTGTTATGATGCCTCAATTCTCCCTTGAGAATCCTCTTTTATCCTAGGAGTATTCAAGCATCATTGCAATAGGCCATTCCACTCACCTCTTGAGGGAATAGGCATTGATTTTATTCATCATTTGCCATTTTTCTTCCATTGTAAGAAGAGCTCTCCATTAGGGAACTCAAGATCCCTCCCAAGGAGGAATAGGGGACTCATAAGTCCTCATTTGTTTCTCCACCTAATATAGTTATCCATTGGTGGCATAATCTTGGTCATTAGTTAATTGTTTATGGTTCTAAGTTTCTTGCACATTCTAGTTTTTATTTCCTTAGTTGTTTTAGTTTTTTACTTGTTGATTTCATGTGTTTGGCTTGTTTAATCCACTCACTAACCTCTGTCTTGTCTAGCAGGCCCAACTAGGCATGCAAGTGCCATTGTTTTTCTCACCCAAGTGACGAAACGAGAAGAACATATTGGCGACCATACTAGGGATAAGGTATCAAATTCCACTCTATTTGGGCTTAGAAAACACTTCTTTTTAATCCGTTTGTCTTGCAGGTACCAAAACCATCCCAGCCTTACCTGTCAAAAGAAAAATTCTAAGCTGGAGGAAGAGAATTTCACTCAAAAAATTCCCCCTTGACGTGTATCAGAAAGTGTGTGTGTATTCCAACCCACAGATGAGCATTCAGTGTGTTGCGCACCCAAAAGGATTCTTTTCTCTCTACACTATGTGCTCACTGTTCCTCTGTCAGAATTGTAACCCATGCACATTTCCATATTTTCAAAATTTTAAGGGTTTTTGTGATGATTTGAAGGCCCCTAGCCTTAAAATTCTTTCTTTCATGCAATTTGTAATGCCCATTCACTTGTTGGCCCTTGACCAAGTTTTGAGGATTCTTGGTCATATTTGACCTAATTTTGGGACTTCGACAGGTTGTCGAAGGCAGAGCACAAGACGAAGCAGAGATCACAGCATCTCGACCCCTTTTAGGGCCCTTTTTTGGATTTGGGATTATGTAATGGATATGGGATGTTGGCCCATGGGTTGTAAGTGCTTTGTGCATACTGTGTGAGGCTTGCAAGTCTAGTGCAAGTAACTGTAAGAGACTATGTGAATGATTTGTGCTATACCCTAGCTAGAAGAAGGAGGATCTGGCGTAGTGCACAGAGATCTCATGTCTTTTGCGGAGTAGAACTTGGATGCTATGTGCCTGTAAGAAGCTTGAACCAAGATAATAAAGAAGAGAAGAGTTGGTGGACATAGCCCCGGGGTGGGGGTGAACCACATACATGTTGTGTTGCTATGCTTTGTGCGATGTATGGATGTGTTTATGTGATTATTTTCTTAGTGCTTTAATATAGATGAATGATTTGTTAATGCTTAGCGCTTAATAATATGGATGGATGTTATATATGACTTATGTACACATGCTTAGTCCTTAAATACCTTAGATCTGAAGGAATATTGTGATCCTCTGTAATTAGGGTATTTACCTGTGAAGTAGATACCGGTTAAAAATTGATGAACTATATTGCTAAGTGCTTTGTCAAGGTGTTACAATCATAGATATGTGTTCTAGATAAGGTTGCAGACACTGGAGTCATGCAACCACCCCTGCGTCTACCTCAGGTGAGACTTCATCTCCTTCAGAGGTGTTTCCGAAAGGGCCAGTAGTTAGGGTTTTTTTGGTGCACTATTGTAGCGTTGAACCCTGGATCTGCCCCTGTGCCAACAAATGGAAGTCGTACTACAAACTCACTGAAGAGGACCTTGAGGAGATCACTAAAGACTATTCGATAAAATTCCTTATTCCAGTAAACCCTACAGAGATGTCTGACCCTGATAGCCTAGATACCACTCAGAAAGAACATGATACACCCAGACCCAGCAGAACGAAGAAGACCAAAGAGGCCCAAGACTTAAGCAGCGCCTCAGGAAAGACTGCTTCGGTATCACCTGCCTGAGGGGGTGATGACGAAGTAGAAGAGATAAATGGAAAAGGAGATGAATACAAGCCAAGCGAAGTAACACCTCCCAGAGATGAGACTGATCCCCTAAATAAGAGGAAGGTTTCTCCCCCGAAACCTTCTTCTCGGAAGAAATCAAAAGACCCCATGACCAATATGAATACTGTTCTCACTACCGATGATTTTGACTTCATCATAGAAGCCCTAAACGATGCTTCACTGGAAATAGTGGAGAAACAAGAAGCTAAGAAGGAGGAAATGTACGAAAGAATTAAGTTCAAATTCTGAGGGGTACAACAAGCCCTTCATTCCATCCACGTAGTGTCCACTGTGCCCTTGCCATCAAGAGAACTAGAGTTGGGAGATGAGCTAGCCCAACTTTGTCGACTAGCTGATGCAGTTGAAGCTCACCTTCGTCGCACTCAAGAAGAGATAGAACAAGCCACCTAGGCTTTGAATCAAGAGAAAGAAATATTCGTAGAACAACCCAGAGTTGCAAAAAATAAGAAGGTTTCTCTCTACGCAAAGTTTGAAGAAGAGAAATCCCAGATGCAATAAGAAAAATAAAAATTGCTCGTAGAGAAACTTGAAGTGAAAGAATCAGTCAATAGAGAGATCCACTTTGTGACGGGATTGGAACCACAGGTAGAAGACCGAGTCACACATCAAGTAGAGCATCTCGCAGAAGCTATCCAACATCTACAGTAACGAATAGTAGACTTAGAGCTCTGCACCATACTCGACACCTCGCGGGATGTAAGGGATCAAAGAGAATAAATTGCTTGAAGAGCAGTTGAAAGGATCAAATCCCTTTCCATGGAATGCAAGAAGCTGAGTGATCGTAGTGCCCAAACATATGAGTGACTCACTGAGAATGTAGAAATGAAGACATTGGACTCACAACTACAGGAAGGAAAGCAGCAAGCAGAGACAATATAGGCGCAGTTGAAGCCCCTATCATCTATGGAAAGAATGAAGCAATCCCAAGAGCAGCGCACTACCCAACAGTAGGTCCACACTATTTAGAGTATATTTATGGAAGTAACTTAGAGGCTCCAACCTGTACAGGATGAGGCTTACCAACTTTTCATAGAGATCGAAAGCCGAGGAGAGGAACTGGAGCAAATAGTCACTACAGCTGAACAACGCCTAGAGGGACCTATCAACGAAGTAGTCATATAAGATTTCATTGAACAAGAGGTCGTGGCATAGCAACAAGTTGAAGAAGCTCGATACAAGATCGAGGCTTTTGAAGAAGAGCTAGTCAGATCATAGTGACTCAGGACGAGTCATAGGTGAGTATTGGGGGCCTGTTGGCCCTTGACGAAGTTTTGAGGATTCTCGGTCATGTTTGACATAATTTTGGGACTTTGACAGGTTGTCTAAGGCATAGTGCAAGAAAAAGCGGAGATCATGGGATCTTAGCCCCTTTTAGGGCCCTTTTTGGGATTCAGGATTATGTAATGGGTATGGTATGTCATCCCATGGATTTACCTATGTTTAGGCCTATTTTGTAATGTATAAATAAGTATCTAGGCAATGTAAGAAGGAGACAGGGGAAAGAGACTGAGAGGCCAGTGTGCTAAGTGCTAGAGTCATAACTATGCGATCAAGAGTTGTAAGTGCTTTGTGCATACTATGTGAGGCTTGCAATACTAGTGCAAGTAATTGTAAGAGACTATGTGAAGGGTTTGTGCTATACCCTAGCTAGAAGGAGGATCTGGCGGAGTGCACATAGATCTCTTGTCTTTTGTAGAGTATAACTTGGATGCTATGTTCCTGTAAGAAGCTTGACCCAAGATAATAAAGAAGAGAAGAGTTGGTGAACGTAGCCCTGGGGTGGGGGTGAACCACGTACATGCTGTGTTAATATGCTTTGTGCGATGTATTTATGTGTTTATGTGCTTATTTTCATAGTTCTTTAATATTGATGAATGATCTGTTGATTCTTAGTGCTTAATAATATGGATGGATGTTAGATATGACTTATGTACACATTCTTAGAGCTTAAATACCTTAGATCTGAATGAATATTGTGATCCTCTGTAATTAGGGTATTTACCTGCGAGGTAGATACTGGTTAAACATTGATGAACTATATTGCTAAGTGCTTTGTCAAGGTGTTACAATCACAAATCTGTGTCCCATCTAAGGTTGCAGACACTGGAGTCTTGCAACCAGCCCTGCCTCTACCTCGGGTGAGACTTCATCTGCTTCCAAGGTGTTGCCGAAAGGGTTGTTAGTTAGGGTTTTCTTGGTGCGTTGTTGTAGCGTTGAACCTTGGGTATACCCCTATGCCAACAACACTCCACATAGACTTATTTACCATATGAAAGGTTAGCTAAACATAGGCACTTAGGGGGTAAAAAGAACCAAATATTCTCCTCTTTTGCTTTGGTTTCCACATGGATGACTTGTTTGGTTTGTAAAATTTAAGTTGAGATCATCGCTATCACATATAAAAACACTTGCATTGTGACCATAAATTAACTTTGATAATTGAGTATGCTCCTCTCTCGCACCATAGATGTTATAAAACTA
>JASDQU010711183.1:13710-26415 GCA_032191745.1 Picea mariana
TATTTAGCAGGTTCTTCACACCTTGTGACATGACAAACTATATGAAAACTTGGAAAAATGATACTTTGGCATGGACAAGGTCCATTACTTAGGCTACATCATTGATCAACATGGTGTGCATGTGTCCAACCAAGATACAGGTCATCCGTGACTGGCCAGCTCCAATCACACTCACTGAAATTCAGAGCTTCTTGGGCCTTGCCAATTTCTATCGTAGGTTCATGCTGGGATTCTCTCATATCGCATGGGCCCTCAGCCAAATAACCAGGGGTGGTGGTAAGGAAATATTTGTGTGGGGCATGTCCCAACAACAAGCCTTCGATGACTTTAAGAAGAGTTTTTTCTCATCCCCGGTAATTTCATTACCAGACTTGCAACATCCCTTTGAGATCGAGACAAATTCTTCAGACTATGTTGTGGGCGTCGTTCTCACTCAACACGGCCATCCCATGGAATATCATAGTGAGACAGTATCAGATGTTGTCTATAAGTGTCAATACATTATCCTTGGTGATACCCTTTACCGTTGTGGTATTGATTCCATATTTTGACGATGTCTAACCTATGATGAGGCTAAGAAATATTTAAATGACTGTCATTATGAAGAATGTGGCAGTTATATGTCTGGGTATGCCACTTCCCAAAAGATCTTATGAGCTGGTTACTTCTGTCCTTCGTTATTTAAGGATTGCATTATTATCGTTCAAAATTTTCGTGCTTGTCAAATGTATAACAATAAGATCATATATCATCCTTCTCCTCTTTACCCTGTAGTTTTCGTTGGTCCATTCACTGAATGGGGCATTGACTTCATGACATGTAACCCTCACTCGGTCGGGGGACATGGATACATTATCGTAGCCATGGATTATTTCACTAAATGGGTCGAGGCGATGCCTACATTTGATAATACTGGGAAAACTGTAGTGTTGTTCATATTCAATCATATCGTTACTATATTTGGTGTCCCTCAGGCCATCGTCACTTACCATGGTAGTCATTTTCGCAATTTCATGATGTCTAAACTTATCAAGAATTTGGGTCTTCGACATGAGAAATCAACACCTTACTATCCACAGGACACTGGCCAGGTTGAAGCAATTAAAAAATTTCTCACTACTATGCTTCAACGGATGGTAGGAATTCATAAGTCAAGCTGGCACATGATGCTCTTCTCGGCATTATGGGCCTATCAGAAATTCGTTAAATCGACCACAGGGTTCACACCTTTCCAGTTAGTATATGGTATCAAAGCTATTATGTCAATTGAATGTGAAATCCCATCTTTGAAACTAATTGTCAAACTTCTCTCGAACACCTCAGCCGAAGAATAACGTCTCTTGTATTTGATGCAATTATATGAGACTTGCCATGATGTTTCCTTAGTCATTGAAACTCAGAAGAAACGTGTCAAATCTCAATACAACAAGCATGTCAAACCACATGTTTTTTCTGAGGGTGATTTAGTTCTCCTTTACGAACAATATCATGACTTATTAGGGGCTAGTAAATCCGAGCCCATGTGGCATGGCCCTTATATAATTAAACAAGTGTTGGAGAAAGGGGCTTATGAGCTAGTAGATTATGATTCAATTCCTTTGAGTGAACCCATAAATGGGATTTACTTGAAGTACTATGCTTAAACTATTTTTTGTATGAGTGATTTGTATTTTTAGTGTATCATACTCTAGTGTTATTTTTTCATTTTTATTCCACCTTTTAGTTGCTTACCTTGCATTGTGCTTGGTTTACAGATGATTTGATTATTCTACACAGTGTTTTCCTTGGTTGTGAAACTAATAATATTGTGGAATACAGTGCAGTTATCGAGTTATTAACTAACTCCATTTAATTAGGCATCTGTGATCTTATTGTACGACTTGATTCATAGTTAGTACTGCTACAATTGAGCAACGTTTATTCCATATGAACTCCTACTTTGTTATGGGTATACTTAAGAATTTGCCTCTTGGAAAGACATTTTGATTATATTGAGTATCAACATATTCCTAGATGTCTAAACACATTGACAGATGCATTGACTAATTATTTTTTAGACAGACATTTGTGCCATTTATAAATCCAAACACACATTTTAATAAGACAAGTAAATCAGTAGGAACTTTATATTAATACGTCAAAAGTTACAAAAAGTGTTTTTCCTAAGACAAAAATGTCAAAATAATGAAGCTCATGTCTTCATATACAAGAGCATCAAGGATGTTTCTCATTTTAACAAACAACTGCTCATGCCACTCTACGGAGGAGTCGACCAATAGATGTTGATATGCCAACTATATGGCATTGGTAGCGTCGAGGTAGTTCGTCCACCATGATATCAAGGATGTTCATGGTTAATCCCTACAGGTTATGTTCGATCTCCTTGAGATCTTCAACAACCAATCCTCAACCCACCACAACACCTATCTCTGCTCGCCTATGAATGAGAGATGATCTTGAAGGACGATAAGGTGACACATCTACATTATTGAGAGCACTTGATTAGTCTTCGATAAATGAAAAAAAAAAATTATATGTAAAATACCAAAAACATCATATAATGGAAAATTTATTCTTACCTATGTCTCCCCACTAAGATCCCTCGGGTAGAGCTAAATCAAGATCCCCATAGAAGTTTGTCCCAGCATAATAATAGTCCTCCACTATGATTAGTTGATATCTCAGCCACTGGAAGAAAGCTTCGTCATATTTGACGATAGGAACGCCACCATGACGAGCCATAAAATCCACCCATCTTTTCATCCGTGGATATTGTGGATGGGTATGCCCCACTCCACCTGTATACATAAGACAGGGACCCTCTCGAGGAAGAAGGATACTAAAATGGATACATAACCAAACCATTTCAACCGACCATTCTAAAACTTTGTCAGTTGCTTCTTCATATTCTTCAAGAGACCCTCGCACCAATTGAAGACCCGGGACTCCATCCATTCTATAGCATATTGAAAGTGGATTTGTAAAGACATATGGGGAGCCACACTCCTTGTCATCTGCGTGATAGTGTAGAGGATGGTTCTCAATGGTAAATCTCAAACATCCTTAATGGAAACCTCTCCACTACACTTTTCTGTACCTGACACATAATGGTGTGCAACATATTAGTCCATGGGTTCTCCTCCACCCCCAATTCCCAAGAGTGATACCTGAGAGCCTTGGAGAGACAACCCCGTCATAAATTAAATATCATCTATCTCCAAGATGAGTGTATGCACACCCACGAAAAGGCTTGTTCATTAACATCCCACATGTGGACTAGATACTCCAACAGTCTTAGTTGGGCTCTCATACCTTGAACTTTGAATAATTTGAGTAAATCACACTCTCGGAGTGCCATTACAGTGCCCGGGTCATTCTCGAAAAATTAGTCTTCTTCCTCGTGCTCACGTCCCCTCCACTCGAGCATTTTTACTGAGGAAAACCTGCCAAGCAACATCAAAGGATGATTAGATTCATAAAAATTCAAAACTTGGAAGTTTTCCTAACTCGTTTTCTTTTTTCAAAAATTGAGTTGCAGTCATCACAGGGGCTTGCTTTTACATAGAGCRACGTCGTTGCACCCTGGTCATGTATCTCCTACGACGATTTTGGATCATCGTAGTTCATGATAGCGTGAGACTACGATGATCTCAAAGCGYAATGACCTCCAAAAAATCGACCTTAACTCAAAATTAAACCACTTAAAATGAAAKTTTAAACCATGAAAAGAGAAAGGGGCAAGAGATTACCTTTTTGACGGAAGCGGTTCGTGAAATGGTCCACCAGGCACTCCRYAATCGACGCTTGAAATTTGGAAGAAAATGAGAGTTTTGGGCACTATTTGGGTGAAATTGCAAAATGAAATGGTAAATGGGTTATTTTGACCTATTTTATTACTTTTTACCATTTTTTATTGCAAATTAAATTAGTTTTTGAATATTTTACCTATGCCCTAAGTCTAATGAACTTTACAAAGTGTTTCTATTACAGATTGAAAGATCTAAGGATGGGACGTTTGACATGGATCCTCCCTTTTTTCGTCGTTTTTGTGTGTTTTTCTTATGTACATATACTTTTGGGGTTTTTTAGGAAAAACTCTGAGCACAACCTTAATTCTTTCTCACGCTTGTGAAACCATGAGAATGAAATCGAGTAACCTTTTATCACTTTTTCGAACTCACTTTGGTAATACAAAAAATGAACCCTACGGAGTATCCTTTAAGCTCTTTTCAAGCTCCTTAAACACAAAAAGATAGCCAAGAGACCTTGTTCTTTTCACGCTTGTAAAAGTGTTTGAAGAAAACATTTGATGAGCGGAATATTATCTCTTTTTCGGTATCGTCGTACTAACTTACAAAAAAGGACATTTTGGATTTTTCTTTAAGTGTTTTTTAGACTCTCTAAACATGAAAAACCCTTGAGTTTTCTTTCTTTGGACTCGTAAAACAAGTATCGAAAGGCCCATATGGGACCGAACCACTCCTTCTTAGGGTTCGTTAAAAATACTCCAAGGGACTCATTCGAAGGATGAGCTTACATTACAAGAATATGTTATCCTCCTCAAGCTTGCGTAAAAATAAAGAGGTATTCACCAAAAATGGTGGGGGAAAATTGGGAAAGAAATGTGTATCTGTGTTAGTGGCAGTAAGTCGCTCTTGAAAATGACACCCCACTTCATCATTATATCCATGTTGGGAAATCCATTTGTCTCTCATTTTATCATCTACAAGTCCATATGTTGGGCCCTCCTTGAGTCAATGTTTCCAATACAATTGTCGTGTCGTTCATATGTTCAAGAGAATTACAACCTAAGCAAGCCTTCTATTGAGTCAATCATCTGCAGTTCTAAATTTCTTACCATGTTGGCCTTCCCTGAGTCAGTTCTGAATCACTCCATACTCTKATCTACTTCAAATATGTTACATATTTCATGTCATTTATGGGGAATATGTTAAGGCCCTCCTATGACGAGTCTTTTCCTGTCGACTTCAACTCATTATCCGAGAACAAGACTTAGGAATCATTTAGTACCTTGGAGCATGCATGCCTCAATGRCAGGTCTCTTCTCTTTCAACAGTGGATTCACATCATTGGCCCATGATTGGAAGATTCCATCGAGTGTTCAACTTCAACTCATTCATTCGCATTCATTGAATTGTACTAGAGTACCTTGGGAGTCATTGACATTAATGGTGATTTCCCTCACACTTGTTAATGGTTTTCATTAATGACCGGTAATCAAGTGGTTTCTACCATGTTCGACTTCGACACCTGTAATCACATGGCTAGATTCGTATTTTGGGACGATGGAAATGAAGACCCTGGATCTCACCATATCAGTCCAATTTTTGACAGAGTATTTATGAGTTTTTACTGACACATAGATCCAGTGTGTATGTCTCGTGGCTATGTCCAAATTTGAATTCTTTAAGAGCATAGATCCACAATGTATTTTTCATGGCTATGATGAATCATGATGACATGGATCCACAGTGTATGTTTAGTGGCCATGAATCACTTGAAACTTATGATTAGAGTCACTTGTAGTTTGAGTATGGGAATACCTACCTCAGAAGATGGTATATTATTATGCARATGCTTGATTGTTTGCAGGTTCCCAACCGATGTGCTCCTTGTTTTCAACACACACATTCTACAAAGTATTTTAGTTGTCACAAGTTCCAACTTCATACTTTGGGGGGAATTTTGTTACASATTATTTTGGTCACCATAGTGATCAATTGACGATATGTGCATAACTGACTTCCATGTTCCCTGAAAACACTAAAAGAGACTTTCTCCATGAGAAAAGTGGTTTGCCTTTTCTTCCTTAAAAACTATGTCAAAGGATATCATCACACGTTGCTCTATGCTTGGGGTGGGACGATGCTTGATTGTCACATGTTGCACCAAACTGGACTGCGGCGTCATTGCAGGATGCCTGTGCATAGGGTGCGACAATGCTTAAACAAGAGGAAAAATGAAATTCATGAAGGTTCTAGAATGGAATCTTATATAAGATGAGGTGTCCTCCAATCAATTGGATCTTACTCGCTTCTCTGATTTAGTGGGATCATTCTAAGCTCCTCATCCATCCCTCAACAATGATTTTTTTTGAAAATTTTGGGTTTACTCGCACGCGACATGTTGAATTGTTTGTGAAATATGTGGCTTGAACGAGCACACAACAAGGCCCTGATTCTAATCTCTCTACGATGAGATTTTTCTGATTATCAGATGAGTCTTTGGTGTAGGTTTTGGTAGAATTGGAGAAGGATCCCAATTATTGTATCCTCAATAGTCATTTCATCATGCCGATTTTCAACTTCAAGGGGATGGGTGCAAACAATACGTATAATAACTCATACCATGTTGCAGATCCCAATGAGTATAGTCTCTCTTTTTTTGCAAATTTTCATACTCAGTACAAAGTTTCAATGAATTTCCATACCAAAACATACAACTTGGATGGAAATGTTAAGGATTTCCTTCTTGCAGGTAAGACCCAATTGTACTCACTTTAATTTTGTTTCTTTGTTTTATTTTCCTTGGGGTCTAGATTTATGATTGTGAACAAAGGGACACAATACATAGAATCCATGTTCTTATGTGTGCATTTCTTCTATTCAAAGCACTAAATCTGATTTGTGTAGCTGAGGATAAATTGTATGTTAAGAGGATAGGAATTTCCCATGGATGGGATATTGCATTCTATATCTTTGGTTTTTTTAAGGGCATCCTGATCTTCACTGTAATAGTTCTCATAGGGATAGTTTGGTCATTTTTTAAGCCTTACCTTCAAGAAAGAGATAAATAAATTCTTATGATTGTGATCCCACTGCAAGTTTTTTCCAACATTGTGATCATAGTTATCAGTAATACTGGACCTTCTACAAAATATTGGTTTACATGGGAGCAAACATTTTTGCTTATAGATATTATGTATTGTTGTGGGATCATTTTTCCAATATATTTGTCTTTTCCAGGGCCAAAAACAGTTCTAAATTTGTTAGGAGCTTATGTGAAGCTTAAACTTTTAGAAAAGGCAAGGGCCTTCTATAACGATATGCAAGAAGAGGGTTGCATTTTTCCATTTGAGATGCATTTTCAAATTTTGAATGTCTATGCATCTAGAGAAAATTTACAAACAATTATGTCATTGTTTGAAAAACTAGAGATGGTACTCGAAATTCATCATTATCCTCAACAATTATGCTCTTCTCTCAAAAATGTGAAGGACAAATTTCTAGAAGAGGGACTCAAGAAATTTAGGAAAATTGATAGTTTTGGTTAGAAGATCATGAAATATGAATAGATAATGTCAACCTCCATTCTGATAGAGAATTTAGAAACTAGAAAAGGGAGACCAGGGCCATTCCCAATACACTAGAAAAGGGCGACCAGAACACAACAAAGGGAGACCACTAAGAACTGGTCGCTTCTTCTCCTAAGGAAAGGTGTGATCGCCTCTAAAAAAACATTTTTGTTCACAGTGATTTCTCCCAAAATATTAATTTTTTGAGGAAACAACTCATGTGAGAAGTAAATTGACCCCATTCTACAAGTGGGTTTTCAACCATTTGGCGAAATTCCTCACCGTTTTCTCAGAAAGGAATATGGAAGATAGCCTCCTGAAACCGATATGAATTTTCCACATAAAGTGCACTTTCTACAGTAATTACTCAGTTTTTCACTTGCAAATTGAGATTAAATTTTAGGTTTTCTCAGGAACATTAGGAGAGATGGATACAACACCTATTCTGCAATCAAACTTGGTAGTAATCCTCACACCATACAATTATTTTGATTGGAATCCCAAGGCTGAATTCCAACTCAAAAGGAAAGGACTGTACAACTTGACGATGGGGACATAAACAAAACCTATATCAACAATTTAGAAGACCAGATGGGAAAATCGAAAGGATGAATCCACAAGAATTCTTCTTGAATTGATATCTTATTTATGGTTTCATATTTTCACATGCAAGACTTCAAGCGAGATCTAGACCACCTTGGAAAGTCTGTTTGGAAAGTAGGATGAGATGAGAGGTCATATGCTTGAGGTAGAGTTGAATACTTTGGATCCTAAAAGTTTTGATAATATACAAGATTTCTTTACTAAGTTTAAATATTTGATATTTATCTTAGCATCTTGTGGTATTGATAAGTCTAAACAAGTTGACCAACTTATTCTAAAAATCTTGGCCAAGTTAAGACCAGAATATGTTGTCTATGTTTCCACTTTCCATTCTGGAAGATATCTCATGGGAACAAATTGGAAGATTCCTACGATGGATCAGTTAATTTATTATCTCACACATGAGCAGGAAAAACTCATTCATATGGGCCTAATCAGGGATCCCAAAGCACATGCACTCACCATGCATGATGGAAATGGATTATCCTAACAGAAAAGAAAGGAGAAACAGAATGAGAAGGAGGGATATTCCAAACCCTTCAATGATTCTTCAGGTTCCAAATACTCTTCATATTACAAGAATAAGAAGAAGGGAAAGTAGTTCACTTACTGCAATAAACCAAATCATGAATTTTTTGCATGCATGAAGAAGAAAATCGATCTTATGGCACAAGTACTTCAGCATAAAAACCTTGGAAACTTCATTTCAGAAGGAGTCAAGATGCAGAAGGAAGAAGATCCTGCTCCTAAGAAAGGTAATCATCATGCTCTTGTTGCAATTAATTGCTCATATGATTCATGGATTATAGATTATGGCGCATCACATCATATGATAGTGAAAATGAATTTTTTTACTTCGTTGAGTCCATTCTCAAGACCCCCTATGCTCATGGGGGATGATACTGTTATGACCCAAGGGGGCCATATATATGGATACATGTATATGATATGACCCCAAGGGGGGCATATATGGGGATAAATGTACATGTAATGTGTAAATACATATGTAATGGGGCCGGCCTAGTGATAAAGGTGCCTCATGCGTAAGTGTGAATACCTATATATAAGAGATCATGTATTCATTATTGACAGGAAAATTGTGAAGTATGAAAGGTATTTGGTTATTTGGGGGGGGTTCCCCTATTATTTAAGGAGTTATTATGTAACTTATCTATATTGGAGTTGTGCTCCATGTTGAAATTTTGTACATGGTGTGTACTTCTGGAATTTTATGATATTTTGAGCATTTTGGATCATAACATTTAGTATCATAACTCAAGGTCTTGGGGTTTCGCTGCTGCATCTGAGACACCTTGGAATTTTCCCTATAAATTTTTTTCTACATCATTTCAGAAGCAACCCCTTGGAGGATATTTATTAGACAGATCAAGGTATGTGGGGTTCAAATTTCAGCTCCCAACACCTTACACTTTCAACGATATAGCTTGTGTAAGCTAGAGTTCTGGAATCATCCTAAATTTAGTCATCGCGCAATTTTTGCTATAAATTTTTTCTGTAAATTTTCAGACACTGAAATCCGGAGGATATTCATATAAATTGTCAAGGTATATGTGATAAAAATTTCAGCTTCTGGGTAATCTTAATTTTGTAGATACACCCTATGGAAGATAGGGTATATGACTAGTCCTATTGACTAGTATCAAACATGTGTTCTGGGTACACCAAACATAACTTATTTATAGAGGATCCAAATTGAGTGAGACAAGCTGCATTGAATATTTTATAGGCCATAGTATTTTTGGTACAATTTTAAAAAATTGATATCAATTATTGTGCATGGGGAACTCTGTACAAGTGCTCTCTATCGAAAAGGCCAAAAAATCAGCAAGGTGCGGGGAAGATATCGTAACTTCCACTTGTCACTTCCAATTTTGGTCAAACCTGTGGCGTTGCATCGAATAAATTTCAGAGTACTACAAGTCACAATTTCATACTGAGAAGGACGAAATTTAAGAAATACATCATAAGTAAGGTCGGCTAGGAGGACAGACTCCAAATCAGGGTTTCAAATGTATGTTCACTTAAAACTATCATAAATTTTGATTGGAATGTCCGATTGAGATGATTAAAAATCCATTGGAAATATAACACATATAAGAGCATATTGGAATAATTATTATAACTATTTCAGACATTTATCCTTAATAAACGGAGGTTGGAAGTCAAGGATTGTGGTTAGACCTCAATTAAGAATCAATGGAAATACCTAAATTTATAGGATATGAAGACAAATATGAAATCAATCCTATGGAGTGGTTGAGGTTGGTGAAAAAATATAATATGAATCCTACAAAGGCAAGAAATTGTTTTTTTAATGAAGCTTGGAAGTGGTGGATGAGTGTTGATCAAAATACTAGATGGCACTGCACATGGCAAGAATTTGAAAAACTCTTCTCAAATAAATGGATTAGGGACAAAAAAATGGAGGAATTGTATAGAATTCAATATGAATTAAAAGAAGCAAAGGAAGAGATTAAGAAGAAGGGTGAGGAGCTATCTAAGAYACTATCCCTTAATGAATCACTCATTAAGGAGGTTAAGAACTTAAATCAAGAAAATAATAGTAAATCAAAGTGGGAAAATGATGAGTCAAGGGAATATTTGAAAAATAAAGATGAAGAGATATGTAGATTACGAAAMCATAATAAAAAAATATYGGATGAGATCAAGAGATTGAAAGAAGAAAAGAAGAATTTACAAAATCAAGAAGAAAGAAGGATCTTGGATGAAGAATATACCAAAAGACTAGAATATGAAATTTGCATGAAGGTTGAGGAATCCTTAAATACTGATGAGGTAAAATCAGAAATACAATCCATAATTGAAGAAGGACATAAAATTTGTTATATGGGATCACATTGCAACTTCAAAAGAAGAAAGAAGACAAGATTCAAGAAGGTCAACAGAAGATACTTGAAGAAGTTGAACTCCATCTAGAGGATTTACATGCCAAATATGATGGTATTATCTTGAAGGCTAGAGTAATCAAAGACCAAGCAAAGATGATCGAGGATTCCATTGTCGTTAAAAAGAATATAGATGAAATGAATGTGTAGAATGAAGGAAGACCATCAAATGTGAAATCGTATAGACACCCTCAATACCAAGAAACATTTCAAGGAAGACAAGAAGGATGATATCAACATTATGAAGGAGGAACATGGAATACTTGTCAATATTCATGAAACAAGTTATCACCAAACTACTCTTCAACAAGCTATTATTAGAGACCAACAATGACTACAAATTGGAGAAGCTTCAACAAAAATACATGGAATCAAAGGAAAGAAAATTATTCAGCAACTAGACACCAAGGATTAAGACCGAAAAGAATTGATTTTGTATGGATAGATCATCAATAATGGAATGAAGAAAGCAGGAACATAAAAAAATCATATTACTTGGTTTCAACACATGTGAATCCTTTAATTGCAAAGCTTTTAGGACAAAGCTTTTTGAAGGAGGGTACTATGTTATGACCCAAGGGGGGCATATATATGGATAAATGTATATGATATGACCCCAAATGGGGGCATATATGGGCATAAATGTACATGCAATGTGTAAATACATATGTAATAGGGTCGACCTAGTGATAAAGGGACCTCATGTGCAAGTGTGAATAGCTATATATAAGAGATCATGTATTCATTATTGAMTGGAAAATTGTGAAGTATGAAAGGTATTTGGTTATTTGGGGGGGTTCCCCTATTCTTTAAGGAKTTATTGTGTAACTTATCTATATTGGAGTTGTGCTCCATGTTGACATTTTGTACATGGTGTGTACTTCTGTAATTTTATGATATTTTGAGCATTTTGGATCATAACAGATACTCCAGTAGCAGTAGYAGGAAAGGGAAGAGTTGAACTCCATAATGAAAGTTTTGAGAATGTTTTACATGTTCCAAATCTTTCTATGAATATTCTCTTAGTTTATCAGATCACTCAAAAAGGTAAAAAGGTTGAATTTACATCAAATTCAGTTTTTGTACTTGACATGCATGACATTTCCATTATTGCAATTGGTGAGGTGGATCACAAGTCAAGGTTGTATAAATTCACTATGTTTTCTAACAATGACTCATATTTTCTAATTACACATAAGGATAGTACTTTGCATACACCTCTAGTGAAAAATGCATATACTCTTGTGCTTCCATCAGTTTCAGACATCATAGATGATTCCATACACTCAAATTATGTACATGGAAATAAGAGGTAGTACATCTAGATAAGAAGCCAGTGTCAAAGCTTCAACAGATGCCCAAGAAGGCACATACCACACTTCAGGTAGCAGGAAAACTTGCAGGGAATCCATTGGATTCGAGGAGGACTCAATCTCATCATGAAGATCCTTCTCATGTACTTTCATCTTCTGACCCTGTGATGCCCATGCATTACTAAATGGTTCAATATTCTGATCCACAACTCTTTAGTATTGAGGCTATGGGAAATCCATTATGGCAAGTAGCCATGCAGAATGAGTATGAATCACTCCTAGAGAATAAAACTTGGGATTTGGTTCCACTTCCACCAGAAATAAATATTTTCAATTACAAATGGGTCCACAGGATCAAGAGGTACAAGGCTAGACAAGTTGTCAAAGGACTTCACTAGATCCATAAATATTTCTATATCTTCACGAAGAATTTTAGTGAGAAAAAGTTTCAGAATTTGCAGGATCATCTTGGATTGAAGCACACAGTTGCCTAGCAACTGCCTTTTCTTCTTTTGATGCATTGTCTTTTGAGGGGGGGTTTTGTTCC
>JASDQU010711185.1:4506-19853 GCA_032191745.1 Picea mariana
AAACACAAGAACAAACTGCTGACTTTATTCCTGAAATTCAAGAATCACATGCCCAGGGTGTTGAAACACTATTTTCTCTTCATCAAGTAGCTGAAACACAAAAATCAGCTGTTGATTTTGTAGCCGCTCCACAAGAACCAGCTACTGAGGTTGTGACCATTACACAAAAACCAGTCACCCCTCTTGACACACCGATGACAGATCAACAACCAGGACTAACAATGGCTTCTCTCTTACAAGAGAATGAGTTTCTAAGATCAGAACTAGAAGCTTACAAGCAAGAGCTGGTAATGGCAAAGGAAGCCTATGACAGGGAACTTAATTTGCATACCTTGGCTCGTGTAGCGGCCATGGCAGAGAAAAACAAAAAAGATGATCAGTATAGAGAGTATATGTGCAACCAGTGTGGGGATATTTATGATAAAGCAGGCTACAAAGTGGTTCAAATCCCAATACCTAGAGCTTCCCCTGCACCTACGACTTCTGCAGTTAAAAAAGAGGAACGTCCTACTGTTACACAAGAACCATTAGGACCTTCAAAAATCCCAAAAAACAAAGTTAATTTACAGGAACCCTGGCCGACAACAACTGTTAAATCAGAAGCCCCTGTTTTTATCAGTAAAGTTGTTCAAACTCTGCCTATTGATGAATCTACCCCTACTTTTGTGGAACAAGCCACTCAAACTCTACCACGGCCTACCACTGATGATGGTGAAACACAAACTCTACCTATTGATGAATCTGCCCCTCCTAGCAAGATCAATACCCCTACTCTTAAGGAACAAGCCACTCAGACCCTACCTCAGCTTACCACTTGCGATGCTGAAAGATAAAATCAACCATGGAATGAGTAGGCAATAATGGACAAATGGAAAAAGGAGTCTGCTATTACACAGGACAAAAGTTTGTAGGAGCACAAACTACTTTGGTTGAACCACATCTATTTAAATTAGGAAGCTTTGGAGAAAACATGCCAAGAATCTCATGCCCATAAGAAGCAGAATGAAGAGTTAAAAGGCAAATTGCTCCTGGTGTTTGATTTGGTACAAAAATTGTTGGCTGCTAGGAAACCATCCTCAAATTACTATCTTTTCCTTATAGAACGACTTGCATTCTTTCAGATTAAATCAATCAAAGATGGAAAACCCTATGCAGTGTTCAAACCAGAAGATTTTGTTTAAACTTTTGTAGAAGCCTCTACTACTGATCAGCATCTATTATGTGAGGTATATCTTCATAATGAAGCTATTCTTGACAACGGATAGCCTAATCTCAACCCTCTTGTTGGTGATATCCAAATTCGGGCACTCGTCTCCTTCCTTACCAATCAGATTATGTGGAAGAATGATTTTCTAGCTGCCAAGCATAATGAAGATAACTGTCTCCTCTGGATATGGACAGAACCATAGAACGCTGCCACCTTTGTTGCAGAATATTACAAATTTTTGAAGAAACCAGGGATGACTCAACACATAAGGAAACTACAGGCAACAGTTCTTCAGGATTGCCAACAGTTTATTAAATCCACAGAGACTGCTGCCCTAGAAGAAAATAACACGTTTTGGCAACAATCTTCTGAGAAAAGGCAGGAGCACAATCCCTTTAGTCCTACCAATCTTGAGACAAAAATCTCTCGGGTACTGAGTTACTTAAAATGTGTCCAGCAATGTGCTGAAAATTGGATAGGTTATCAGTTCCATTTTCCCATTCTGTGGATGCCAGCAGAGAAGTATCAAGTTCATCATAAGTTGCCCAAGAATGTTGAAGCAACAGCTTGGCAAAGGCTACAACGTGTTCAAGGATTTAGAGCTCCAACAGACAATACTTTCCACAACTATTGCTTAAGTAATTTGCACGTTCAGAGTTGGTATCCAAATTCTGATTCAGATTGAAGTTTCCTGAGGACATGCAACCTTTTTAGTTGGGGGGGATGTTAGGAACCTATAATGTACCTTTTTTCTCATACTTTTTGCTATCATTACATCCTTTTCCCACTCATATTTAAGCCTATATTATCACCTTAACCTATTTCTCCAAAGGTATATAACATTTTTTCTCTTTGCTATATGTTTAATTTGTTTTACATGTAATTTTGCATTACTCTCATACTTAGCCATTAATCAAAAATATATAGTTGCTGAAACAGTTTGAACTGCAGTTAATATACTGTTGCTGCTTGAAGACCACGTTGTTGAAACAGTCAACAATACGCAAATCTCATTGCTGAAACAGTCCATGATTCGCGATGTTGAAACAACATTTCACATACAGCAGTAACAAGAAGGAGCTGTTACACTAGCCACACCAGTCGTACCTTAAGCCAACACCATTACAACCATCGTTGTTGCTTGAGACCACGTTGTTGAAACAGTCAACAATACACAAATCTCGTTGTTGAAACAGTCCATGATTTGCGATGCTGAAACAATATTTTACAAACAACAATAACAAGAAAAGATAAATAAAGAAGTTATTACACCGGCCGCAGCAACTGTACCTCAAGCCAACACCATTCCAACTACTGTAACAACATTTTGCTATGGGAGATCATAATATCCTATTCCAGCATAGAATATTAGATCAGACTAAGAATAGGATTTGTATGTACACATGTAATTTTATGCTTAATTGTATTAAGAGGATTCTCCTCTTTAAATAGTGAAGAAATCAGCATTAGAGGGAGATTACAAAAGGCTTAGCTAGAAGCTAATTACAAAGAAGGAGCATGTTCACTGTGGATATTGTAACTTGTCACATTTGACAAATGAATAAAATATCATTCTGAGCATTCCTTCCTAATTCCTTTTATTTATGGGGAATCTTGTGAGAAGGAAAGGGCCCACCTTCTTCACAAGATTCACCCATTAGTTTATGTAGTGTGTTAGTATTATTTTTATCTATGCCTTGTTAAAACTCTATTTCCACTGATTATTACATTGTTTTCATACAATTCATTCCTAGCTAATTGTTAATCATTTTGATTGGTAATTCTGTTTGAAGGTGTGATAGTCAGAGGCTGGTGCTGAAGATTCCTACTTTGGGGAATAGGATCCTGTCCTCTGTTACAGAATAGTTAGTCTTTGATAGTTGTTAATCATTTTGATTGGTAATTCTGTTTGCAGAATGAGTTTATGAAAGTGTGATAGTCAAGGACAGGTGCTAAAGATTCCTACTTTGGGGAATAGGGTCTTGTTCTCTGTTACAGAATAGTTAGTCTTCTTTGCAGTATGCTGAAAGGTTCATTTTTCCTAGGTTTTTGTTTCTTAATGTAATACAGGATTCTTCTAATAATTATTTCCTTTTGAACTCTGCAATAGATAGATTGCTTTTACTGTAATTTAGAGTAGGAATTCAGTCTGTTCAAAGAAAGGTGTGATGAGTGTAACTTTTACTACAACTTTGGATTGATTTTGAGATGGAACATATACAGTGTGTGATTGGCTTTGAAATAAACAAACTTCCCTGGGTTGACAATTTATGTAACACTTGATTGTTTTAATTAATAAGAAATTATAGTGACCCACATTTTTACAACCATAAATGGATTCATGAAAACTCGAAGTTGGATGTGCACTCTGGGTGATGTTAGGAGACCAAACAAGGAAGGACAAGGACATGTGTCGACAAATACTGGGTGCATCAATTGCACTAGAAGTTATTGGAAAAAACGTTTTAGATTGCAACAAGAAAGACAAGGATAGAGATGTTACAATGGAGGGTTATTTTGACTTTGATTCAAATTAAGTTGATGACTATGGAAGTATTGTGGCAATAGAGATAACTCTTTGAAAGGGGTGACATTTCTTATCAAAACAATGGAGATTGCCTGTGACAACAACAAAGATTGGATAAATATGGAAAAATAATTTTAAAAAGGTAAATTTTGTGAGGTGTGTTGACCATATTGAAATGTGAATCAGACTTTGTAGTTGTAATCAAGTCTATGATGACATGTTATTGCTTCTATGTAGAGTTCCTTGAAAATTTTGACTTTGTACGTAGTATCTTCATGAGTGGAGTATGTAATGTAAGTAACTATATTTATGTATGTAACATGTAAAGGGAATATTGTTGTAAGACATGGAAAGGGATGTTTAACCCTTTTATATTTTTGCCTGATGTTACACATTATTTTGGTCACCCCAGTGATCAACTGACGATATGTGCATGACTCACTTCTATGTTCCCTGAAGATACTAAAAGATACTTTCTCCATGTGAAAAGTGAATTAACTTGTATTCCTTAAAAACTATGTCAAAGGATATGGTCACACCCTTCTCAACACTTAGGGTGAGATGATGCTTGATCGTCACATGTTGCACCAAAGATGGACTACAGTGTCACCACAGGCTTCCAGTGCATGGGGTGCGACCATCCTCAAACAAGAGAAAAAGTGAAATTCACAAAAGTTCTAGAAGGGAATCTTCTAGAAGATGAGGTGGCCTCAYATCGGTTTGGATCTTACTCGCTTGTCTAATTTAGTAGGATCATCCTAATCTCCTCATCCATCCCTCTTTCACACTATATAAAGAAGGATCTCTCATGGGAAAGGCTAGGCTTKCTTATGCATGAAGAATTCAGTTGTAGATTATACTTGAGATAGCATTACTTTATCTCTCCAAGTAAGGTTGTATATGTTCTTCATCAAAGGCATTGGAGCAAAGGTGTGTGTATTGAAGCAAAGGGCCATTAGAAGGGACCTTGCAACATCAAGGCATGGGTTGTGTTTTCCACTTTCATTTAAAATTTCACATAAATACATTTCTTCCCTATAAAGATGTCTTTACTGTTATTGTATAACTCCTTGATATTATACATAGAATTCATTGGAATATATATATCGTTTTTCTCTCTCTTTGTTGGTTTGTGCTTCTTAACAAGTTCACCATCCCACAAATCCAAATATGGAGCAGAAAGGACAACACTAGAGAGGATCAAACATCACTTAAATGGTATGTTATTTGTCCCTCTCTGAACTAGTTTATATGACAATGAAATCTAAGGAGAAACTTGTATTATGTCATGTTTTGTTCTAGCTTCTTGTTGAAGTTAGGGAGATTATTTTGTGTCCGCACTTACCGATTTGTCCAATAACAAAATTGACAACCATACTAGGGAACATCCTCTTTTGGTTTTTTCTTCTTATTTTTTTTTAGGTTTCCTTCTTTTGGTCGATTTCATTCTCTGAGACTGTGGGTGATCAATCTTGACTCCTTGGCTCTGAAAGTTCATTGAGAAAATTTCTCCTCTTTTCAATTTTTTCTTATGTTCAGCCATCGTCACACCCTTCTTCCGTGAACTAGAGCGATGACATCGCACTGTGTGTTTCCTTCATCCTGTGATGATCCTTTATCGTCACACTGTGCTTTTTTCTAGCCTACGATGATTCCTGTAGAAATTGTTGGAGTGACAATCAACTTTCTTCTCTTTGCCTAGATTTGTCTTTACTTCTTGGGGTGAACTTGTAGTCTAGATGAGTGATTGGTTTGCATCTTTTAAGCCTAAATTTGATTGTTTCTCAAGTATTGAGAGTCGTTTTCATAAGCTTTATAAGTTTTATCTTTTACTTCTTATTGCAAGGGTATAGTCTCAAGTCTTTGTCCCTGAGTGCTTGCTAGATAAGTTGGATTGACATTTTTGAGTTTTGGATTGATTTTTAAGTTTTGGATTATTGTTGATTGGAAAACAATTTTTTTTTACTTTAGACAAATAAATTTTCTTATCTTTTCATTTTTGCTTGCATTTTGAGTTTAGTTTGGGAAATAGTGTTGTGAGTGTATTGATCTTCTTGGAAAACTCTTTCTTTTTGAATTCCATCTCTGTTTCGATTTGAAAATGAAAGGATTGAATTTTATTCTTCTTTTAGTAGTCTTTACAAGAATTTTTTTGCATTCAAATATTTGTTGAGAAAGAGAAAACTGGAAAATTTAGTAACTTTGATTGTTTGGAATCAATATCATTCAAAGATTGAGAAATTGTGATTTGTAACTTTTTGCATTATGGAAAAATAAACCTTCTCCCTATTTTAATTAGATTTCATCGAATGAAACAATTTCATATCATATCTTTTTTCATTTTATTGGGTCAAGGTCAAATACATCATCAGTTTCATCTCTGTTTCCTTTTTTGAGTAAGCAACAACCATTAAAATTCAACATAATTTTAAAATCTGTCTAGCAACTTTTATACACCAACATTAGCTAGGATAGCACTTTGGAATAGGTTGTGAGGCACACTCTCGAAAGTATCCAAACACACAATGGTATATTGTGATAGGGAGAGTTTAAATCCACTTGCTATATTTTGTCTTGGGAAGCCCTTCTAGCACAAGGGTCAATCACGAGGTTGCATTAGGGTCAACAGTGTTACTCACCCTGCATTGTTGGTCTTAGTGTAGACATCGTGCATATTATTGGGGGTCACTTGAGAAGAAAATCCTATGTGGACCTTCTCGAGGAGATTTCAGTCTTAGATACCTTGCCCTTATGCGTGGATCAGACTGTAGACTATTTCCCCAGGCATCATTGTCGTAATTGGTAACCTTAGTGGCATATCTCTTTAGATTCTTTACACGAGGTGATTGTGGAGCGACAAGTCTTCATGGTACCTAGAATCAACGTTGGCAAACTCACTTGGGCTCCTTGGAGGGTATACCCATGATTATGTGTGGGATCTTGCACCGAGGTGTAAGTCCGTTAAGCAGGTTGTCAACGTAATTTTTCCACCCTATTTATCCCATCCCCTTCTTGTCTTCATTTCACGACATTGGATTTCATCACCAACTAGTGACTTCAAAATAAGAAGGTTTGTTTGCATGTTTGATATCTAGATTTTATTATTGAGTGTTGTTTGTTTATCTAGCTGGCCATAGATTTATTTCATTATTTATTTGGTGCAGCCAACATTGGCCCTCTCGGTTCATGTAGGATGCAATGGTTACCTCTAGAAGAGTCAGAATAATATGCTCCTTTACTTCCTAATTCACCAAAGGGTCCTTCTCTTGAAGGAGCAGTCAATAAATACACATTCTCTGAGATTGGAATTTCTACTCCATTGGTAGAATCAACACTTCATGTAAATATGTTCTTGAGTGTTATACAAGATCCACTTTTGCTCAGAATAAACTCATCGAGAGACATTATTACTTAAGACTATACGAGAATACCTACTAGACCTTATGTAGAGTCTGATGTAGACGATCTACCCTTTTAGAGTGAATCATTTAGAACCCCAGTTCATACTGCTAGAATTTTTAATCCTAGCTCAGTTCTCGTTCGTTCTTTTTGGAGGACCTATTTTTGATAAACTAGGAATGAGCCCAAATCAACATATGTCATCACATACACCCGTGAATTCCACTGCTTATACAGTACCTTTAGATCATTTTACTGGCACAACCAATAATGTTGTCACAGTTTCAGACCAGTTGTTGGTTGGTTCTCATACAATTCTTCCCCTCCATCACACTAGCTCTACCGCGGTCCCACAAGTTACACATGTTATTGTCGGAAGTTCGGTCATAACTCAAGCTCCTATTGGAATGCCACTTTCATCTAGATCAATTCCATTAATTCCACCTGGGTACAATGCTCTTAATAATTCTATTGCTAATCCTACTTAGAGTCCATCCGGAGGGCCTAATCTTTTTATTCCACCTGGGTATAATGCTGCTAGCAATTTTTTTCCCACACCTACCCAGGTCCTCTATAGAGGGCCTAGCATTCCTCCTCCACCTCCACCTAGAGGATCTAATCGTCCTAGCCCAAGTAGCTCCCATCAAGTTGGAGGCACAAGCCATTATGTCACTTCTAGTTTTCAAATTCTTGTTGGAGGCCAACCCCAAGTTGAGGGGCAACATCAAGTTGGGGGGCAACCCCAAGTTGGGGGTCATAACCCTGTATACAAGAAATAGATTACAATATCAACCTTGGAATTTTCCTTTCCAAGGAAATAAACAACCACCTGGGGGGAAAACTCCTCAAGTACATAATTTTGTACCCCCTAATCCTGGGAAACCATATCCAGGCTCTGTAAATTATACCTTGGGTCAATATTTTTACTATAATTCTCCTTTCTAAGGTAGTGTACCCAATCAACCAACACATGTTGGCTACGTGACTCAAAACCCTCCACCATCGAATTTGGAAGGACCCTATAACTATCTACAAACTTATTATGGTCCTACTAATATACCTATGGGATTGCCTGATCCATATGGATATCAGTGGCCACCCACCTTTTCCAACTGGCTCAAAACAGTTTTCTGACAATTTTGGCAATTTACTATTTTTAGCAGTTTTAACTTCCAGGGCCATTTTGAGGGCCTAAATGAAGTTTTTTCGGGATAGAGATCCTCAAAAATAGTTGAAGGCATAATTGAGCCCCCAAAATGAATCTCCTCGATGTTCCAACGGGATATCACACGCCTAAAGCTAGTCATTCCAATCCAAAATCTACTACTCCTAATGTAGAAAATACTATTCCTCTGACTCCTTCTCCAGGTAAAACTTCTGAGTTTAATACGATTTAGTCTACACCTACTGGTAAAAATCAAAATAAAAAGAAAGGGAAGGGTAAGAATAAAGGGGATAAAAATAATAAGCAATAATCCGATAAACCCAAGACTCACCCTGCTGATGATAAAGAAGAGATAAAACCTCATTATTCTTGTCTTATCTGTGGTGAGGATCATTATACGAAATATTGTATGAGACGTGTTGAGGTTGCTAAGTTTCTACAAGGGACCGGGCCACCTCCTACACCCGTCATTTTGTCACAATATTTTCCTTCTCAGCAGCATGCCCAATTGGTTATTCATGACCAACCTTCTCCCTCCACCACATCTTATGTACTTATGTGTACTAGTGACTTCAAAAGGAACGAAGTTGAAGTCACTACTCGATCCAAATATTATTGTACTTAAAAAGATAAAGTTGATTCACCACCTCCATTGGTCCAACCTCCTCCATCGAATTCACCTCTCAACAGTCCTCTTCATATCAAACGATCGAGTCTATATACGGTTTTTTAATCCTCCTCCTAAGGGTGTTGTTCGTAACTCGTCATTTAATCCCCACGCACATGCCACTCAAAACTATAGTATTGTATAATATCTTGCACATGCACCTTCTGCAATATCAGCTCTCGGATTCCTTTAAAGTTGTCCTACGCAACGAAAGAAACTATTAAAGGCTATTGGTGGAATTGTTCCTACATATTTGAACTTGATAATATTTGACCTGGAAGATCACATTCCAAGACTCCCTCATGAATTAGCATTTCAAATACAATTCATTTTGGAAAATAAGAATATTTGTCGAACCATTGTTTATGAAGGAGATTTGACTTGTGTCATGTTCATTACTTGTTGGAAATCCATTGGCTCTCCTGCCTTTACCAAGTCACATAATACTCTAAAATATTTTAATGGTACCGTATTTAAAACTTATGGTCTTCTTCCTTTGTTATATATTGCATTAGAAGGAAAGGCGGTTATAGTTCAGGTTGGGGTATTTGATGCACCTCTCGATTACAACCTTCTACTTGGTCATAATTAGATTTATTTTATGCATGCAATTCTTTCTACTTGTTTCCCTTTGATATGTTTCCCTCACCAAGGAAAATTTGTTACCATAGACTAGCTCATCTTGTTTAGTTCTGATTCATGCACTAGTGACATTCCTTTCATTGCAAAAACACCTCTTGTTTATGAGAATTTCGGTGTGGGTCTTTTAGAGGATTCATCGTTAATGGGTAACTTCCTTATTCCACCACTCGATGTTCCTCCTCCTTTTGTCACTTCGATTAACATGATCTTGACCATTATTGGGAAAATCCCTGAGTCTTATGACCCTTGTATAGTACCTAGCTCTGACGATTGTCTTCGTTATGGCGACTGAATTCCTTTAAGTTCGGTAGAATTATCTTATCAAGCTATTCAATCGAAAATTCCTTCTCCTCATTCTCTCTTAGACATGTCTCCTGGTCTATTTCACGTAGTATTTCACACCGATGAGATGATCATGATAGTTAGGTCCATGGAATTTACCCCATGGGACGATGGGCATCATCGTTCTATCCTCTTCCTGGAACTCGAGACTATAGAGAGTTACCAACGAATTTTGAATCCATCCACTGTCATTACTATTCCCCCTATTCCTGAACCAACACACAATGTTTTGTACGAAGGGAACTTGGGAAATATTTCACCCACCATTCCTCTAGATATTTCAATTAAACCTGGAATCGTGTAAAATGTTCATATCGGTGTCTCATGTTCTCCTGATGAGATTTGAATTTACAAGGCTCTTTTCCAAGAATTTCGTGACATTTTTGCATGGAGTTACGAAGAGATTTTTGGAATTGATCCAGATATTGTTGTACACAAAATTAAGACTTACCCAGATGCTAAACCTATTTGACAGAAACTTCACCCAGTTCATCCATGTAAATTTGTTGCTATTAAGCTCGAAGTTCAAAAACTTCTTAAGGCCTGATTTATCTACCCTGTAGCATTGACTGATTGGGTGTCCAATATTGTTCCGGTTAAGAAGAAACATGGAACGATCCATGTTTGTGTTGATTATAGGGATATCAAAAAGGATTTTCCCAAACATAATTATCCAACCCCTTTCGTTGACCAGATAGTTGACGATTGTGTTGGTAGTGAAATATTATCTTTGATGGATGGTTTCTCCGACTATAATCAAATCAATATTTTACCTGCAGATAACATAATACTACTTTTATTTTCCCTTAGGGAACCTTCACATACCGAAAACTCCATTTTGGTCTCAAGAATGCTGGTGCGACTTTTCAACGTGTTATGTCTTATGCTTTTCATGATATTAAGCACATTGTACAACCTTACCCAGATGATTTACCGATGCATTCCATGCATCGCCAAGATCACCTGACACATTTACGATCCATTTTCCTATGCTATCGATAGTATTGGATACGATTAAATCCACATAAATGCAATTTTTGTGTGGAGTCCGAATGACTTCTTGGTTTTATCATTTCTACACAAGGGATTAGGGTGGATCCTTTGAAGGTTGAAGCTATTCTCAATTTTCCTCCTCCTTGTACATTACGCCAACTCCAAAGTTAGCAAGGGAAGGAAAATGTTTTACGTCGATTCATCCCCAATTATGATGAACTATTGAAAGGTTTCACTCGACTTCTTAAGAAGGGTGACGATTTTGTATGGGACGACACTACCAACAAAGACTTTGAAGATTTGAAACTTGCCTTAACCCATACACCACTCTTATTTCCCCTCGATTATAGTCGAGATTATTTATTATACTTAGATGCTTCAGACTCTACCATAGTTATGGCTCTAGTCCAAGAAGATGATTCACATGATGAACATGTTATCTACTATTTGAGTCGGAGTCTCACAACCACCAAAACCAAATATATGCATGTGGGGAAACTAGCCTTGGAAGTTGTTCAAGTTGTGCAATGTTTTCATCATTATATATTATTACACAAAACCACCATAATTTCGAATTGCAACCCTATGCAACACATCCTTACTCGACAATTGTTGGGGGGGAAATACTCCAAATGGATAGTAATTCTCCAAGAGATTTATTTGGAGTTTGAGCGAGCCAATTTAAATAAATATTTGGTTTTTGTCAAGTTGATATGTGACCTTCCCTCCACTGAGACAGAAACGGTGGCATAGGATTCCTTTCCTGATAAGTCTCTCTTTTTTATCAGTTCAAATGACATATAGTATGGAGACATTATCATTTATCTCCAAACTAAAATTTCCGGCCTGATCTTTCTCATGTAGATCATGATCATGTTCGATATAAAACCCTTCAATACATCATCCTTGGTGATACCCTTTACAATCGTGGTATTTATTCAGTATTTCGACGATGTCTAACCTATGATGAAGATGAGAAATCTTTAAATGACTTTCACTCTAGAGCATGTGGTAGTCATATGTCTTCGTATGCCACTTCCCAAAATATCTTACAAGCCGGTTACTTATGGCCTTCATTGTTTAAGGATTACATTATTGTCATTCAGAAATGCCACACTTGTCAAACGTATAACAATAAGATTTGATCACATTCTTCTCCTTTTTATGCTCTAGTTTTTGTTGGTCCATTCACTAAATGGGGCATTGAATTCATGACATGTAACCCTCACTCACTCGGGGGGAATGGATACATTATCGTAGCTGTGGATTATTTCACTAAATGGGACGAGGCGATGCCTACATTTGATAATACCGGGAAAGTTGTAGCGTTGTTCATATTCAATCATATAATTACTAGGTTTGGTGTCCCTCAAGCCATCATCACTGACCATGGTAGTCATTTTCACAATTTCATGATGTCTGAATTTATCAATAAGTTGGGTCTTCGACATGAAAACTCAACACGTTACTATCCACAGGCCAATGCCAGGTTGAAGCAATCAACAAATTTCTCACTACTATTCTTCGACAGATGGTAGGAATTCACAAGTCAAGTTGGCACATGATGATATTCTCGACATTATGGGCTTATCGAGCATCTGTTAAATCTACCACGGGGTTCACTCCTTTCCATTTAGTATATGGTATGGAAGCTATTATGTCAATTGAATGTGAAATCCCATCTTTGAAACTAGTTGTCGGACTTCTCCCTAACACCTCAGCCGAAGAGGAACGCCTTTTTTATTTGATGCAATTAAATGAGACTCGTTGTGTTGTTTATTTAGTCATAAAAACTCATAAGAAACGTGTCGAATCTCAATAAAACAAGCATGTCAAACCATGTGTTTTTTTTTAGGGTTATTTAGTTCTCGTTAACGAACATGATCGTGACTTATTAGGAGCTAGTAAATTTGAGCCCATGTAGTGTGGCTCGTATATCATAAAATGAGTGTTGGAGAAAGGGTCTTATGAGCTAGTAGATTATTCTGGAGTTCCTTTGGGTGAACCCAGAAATGGGCTTTACTTGAAGAAGTACTATGCTTAAAATATTTTTCCATGAGTGCTTTGTATTTTTAGTGTATCATACTCTAGAGTCTTCTTTTTTCATTTCTTGTTCCACCTTCAAGTTGCTTACCTTGTATTGTGATTGGTTTCCAGATGTTGGTGTCTTTGCTACCCTATGTCGGCTTTGCTGATGGTGCTAGTCACAGTACTCAAAACCTAGTGTCTCCTGCATGGGAAATCTATGCACCTACATATGAGTTGATCAGCCTACACAGTCTTTTCCTTGGTTGTGCAACTAATAATATCATGGAATACAGTGCAGTTATCGAGTTATAAATTGAATCCAATTCATTTGGCATCCATCATCTTATTGTACGACTTGATTCACAACTAGTAGTGTTGCAATTGAGTAATGTTTATTCCATCATAAGTCCTACATTGCTACGGGTATACTTAAAAATTCACCTCTTGGAAAGACATTTTGATTATATTGAGTATCAACATATTCCTAGATGTTTTAGACAGACATTTATGCCATTTATAAATTCAAACACACATTTTAAAATACAAGTAATCCGGTAGGAACTTTATATTAATACATCAAAAGTTACAAAACAATGTTTGTCCCGAGACCAAAATGTCAAAATGGTGAAGCTCATGGATTCATATACATAAGTATAAAGGATGTTTCTCTCTATAACAAATGACTTCCCATGCCACTCGACAGAGCAGTCGAACAATAGATGATTATGCGCCAACTGTATGGCATTGGTAGTGTCGAGGTAATTCATCCACCATGATTTCAAGGGTATTCATGGTTAATCCCTCTAGGTTCTATTCGATCTCCTCGAGATCCTCAGCAACCACCCCTCGACCGACCACAATGCCTATCTGTCTCCACCTCTGAATAGGAGATGATACTGGAGGCCGATAAGGTACCACATCTGCATTGTTGAGAGCACTTGATTAGTCTTAGATAAATGACAATAAATATTTTATAATTAAAATACCCAAAACAACGTATAATGAAAAAATTATTCTTACCTATCTCTCCCCACTGAGATCCCCCAGGTAATGCCGAGTCGAGATCTCTATAGAAATCGATCTTGACATAAGCATAGTCCTCAACCATAATTAGTTGATCCCTCAGCCACTAGAAGAAAACTTGGTCATATTTGACGATTGTCACGCCACCACATCAGGCCATCAAATCCACCCATATTTTCATCTGAGGATCATGTGGAGAAAGTATTCCCCACTCCACATGTTGTAGGCATAAGACGAGGACCCTCTCCAAGAATAAGGATACTAAAATGGATCCATAGCCAAATTGTTTCAACTGACCATTCCTACACTTTGTCAGTTGTTTCTTCATGTTTTTCAAAAGACCCTCGCATCAATTAAAGACTCGGGGCTTCATACAATCTATAGCATAATGAAAGTAGATTTGTAAAGCCATGTGAGGAGCCACATTCCCTACCATCCAAGTGATAGTGTAGAGGATAGTTCTCAAAGGTAAATCTTGAACATCCCCCAAGAGCCTCAACGAGATAACCCCGTCAAAAAGTAAATGTCATCAATGTTATGATATTTAGACACTTAGGAGTTAGTTAAGCTCCACTTGGTCTAATGCGTCATTAGGTAAAATTGTGTTTCTTAGTATGTTTCTTTAGTATGCATTTGTAGTTATGAAATCCGAGGGTCACGATATGTTCCCGACATAGAGTGATCTGACGGTTCATACTCTCATCGATCTTAACGACCATTGATCTATGTATTAACACCCGATTGGTCCATGATCTCTATTTAAAGATCATGGAGGGTCATTTTTCAATGATCAATTTTGATAAACTCTCTTATAAAATATCTCTATAATATTTTTCTTTTGCATTAATAAACTACTCCAAGTGGTCACATAGGTTGGGGTTATGGATATTTCTTCGTAGGGGTTTTACCACATCAAAACATTGGTGTGTTGATCTTTGATCTATTTTTTTGAGTGGTTACTGAAGGTGTTCGTCCTTTGTTGGCAAACCCGTGTTGTCAAACATGGTATCAGAGCCTATTTGAAGACCTGCTCCTTTTGTAGATCGAGATCGTGAAGCCGAGTTGCATCATCTCCATTTTATGTCATTTCTGTACATTTATCGTCTAAGAGGATTGTTCTATTGTATCCGGAGCACTCATTTCAGTTAGGAACACTTTTCATTTCACTCGAAAATGTTTATGTTTTCCAAAGATAGGGAAATTTCAGTCAAATCCGAAGGTATAACACATGAATATGCATTTTTTTTTAATTTTTGCAGAGTATTATTTTGGTTTTATTCCGGTTTTATATTATTTATTTCCGAGTTGCTACTCTTTTAGATCTTCATATTCTCTTTTCCCTGTTCCCTGTGCA